>JANHGB010042687.1:7642-17797 GCA_026283785.1 Coracopsis vasa
AGCCAGATTAGGTACTGACTGCTCAGTGCTGTAGGCAGATGCTGTGCCAGCAGAAGTTACAGTTCCCACTGTCTTTGTAGCAGTATTCACAGGGAATTAATACCAGAAACAATCTGTGTTCAGCTTTAATGGCTCTGCGTCTGAGAAGTGGACACACATAGGGTTTTGTAGCTAGAGCAAGCTCTGCCAAAGCAGGGAGATAAGATTCCCTTGGCAAAGGATACTGGCTGTCAAGTTTTAATCTAGCAGAATTTTGCCTCAGGAATATCCTGTTTGTGTTTCTTTTGGTACTATTTGGTTATAGGGTGAAAATCAAGTCAAAAGGTGGAGTTCAAGATTAGATCTGTTTTCTGCAGTACAGCTTGTTTTGGCTCTATAGGTGGCCTTGAAATACTAAGAAAACGGGATGGAGTTGATTCAAAGAGCTGCTGGTCTGTTCTTTCCCACTTCGCATGTTGAAGGAAACCTGGAAAAATGGTGGAAATGAAGGTATTTCCCAGCTAATTCCCTGTACTTTAAAAGCCTATTTTAAGGTATAGTTTTGATGCAGCAAACCATAAAGTGGACAGGGTTTTCTTACTTCTTTCGCTATTTCGGAGTCTATGTACTATACTGTATGATAAATCAAGTATACGATACCAGTAATAACCCACACTCCTGCAGGGTCGGTGCAAAGCTGTCCTGAGGGTGCAGGGTAAGGAGTAAGTGGGGCTCTGAAAGGTGTCTGTTGGTTGTGCACTGATTGGAAAGCACTGACCGTCTCTAACGTGTGATGTGTGAGAGAGAGTCGAATTTGATCTGGGAGCGCCGCTGGTTCGTTCAGAACCACATCCTGGCTAACACACATCTCCAGCTTCAGGGTTCTGTGTACACCAGGAAATGGTTTTGTGTGCGTTGGGGTGGTTTTGCCTCTTCCCACAGATACAGGTCAAGTTCAAGTGCTGTTATCCCACTGTGGGCAAGCATCGGA
Organism: Coracopsis vasa; assembly: GCA_026283785.1. NCBI lineage: Eukaryota > Metazoa > Chordata > Aves > Psittaciformes > Psittacidae > Coracopsis > Coracopsis vasa. The sequence continues at coordinate 8,613 of JANHGB010042687.1, forward strand.
ATGCACTCGTCCCCCTCGGATGAAAAGAGCAGTAAAATATAGCTCCTTCTTCAATGCTGAATTCAAGTCTCTAGGTCAAATTCAGCCCTTGGCCTTGACCCATGGTTGCAGTTTACTGCCCTATGTGTGCGTGGGTTTTGATGGACAATCAATGAAAACAATCTTGCACAAAGCCAAAGCCATTTCCTACTCTGTCTCTTCAATAATATTTCATTTACCCTTCAAAATGATAAGGTTTGGTTTATATTCCAGGGTTTGCTTTGTGTTTGCTTGCAAGTGCTGTGGCTTGAAGAGATGCTGGTACTTTATTTCAATAATCTCTTGTCTCTCAGGTTGAATAACATTTGTGTTTTGAGCAGATAACAGTTCCAGCAGCAATACATTTCCTGTTGTCACACTATCTTTTTTCCTTAAGCAGTTGGCCTGGGTATGAGGGTTTGATTACCATTAGCAATAGTGGCTTTCCTTCGCAGTGGGGTCTGTTAGCTCAGTTCATGACAAACGTTTTCAAACACTTGGGATTGATTGCAGTGGTTTCTGTCTGAGAGCTTGGGTGCTGCTGCTCTCCGAGATGAAGTTAGTGCTGATTTACAAAGAAAATGTCTCTTTCTGCTTAGATTTTTCTGGTTTTAGGTAAATGGTCTTCTGGAGGTTTGCTACAGAGGATATTACTGTAGTCTCTTGTAAAGCATGTGCTGTGTTTCTGCTTCACTTCCTGAGAGATGAATGAAGGGAAGGCATAGTTGGAGTATAATCCTATTTATTATATAGAGCCATCATTTCTTTTTCCCTAAACTGGGGGTTTTTTTCCCCCTAAACTGGCTTTTTTTTTTTTCCCTTTTAATTTTGCTTCACTGCTAGCTATGAGCCTGCATTTGAAACAGCTCTTTCTGTTCCCAGAATACAGTTCATGACATCACTTTTAAACTAATAGGTGCCACGTTTCTCCAAGGTCTCACATTTGGAAGTGACTCTGGTTCTTTCAGTCTCATTCACATTAAACTGGTTTTGCACCTTTCGATCTCTAATACCAGTTAAAGGACTTGGAAAGCAGTTTTTCCCATCTCCTTCTTTTGCCTTCAGTCTGGTTTAAATTCATGGACTCTGCCTCCCACTAACCAGGTCTCTGCTGGATGGCTGTGCTGCGTGTAGGTGAGAACAGACACTATGAGCTCTACTTTAAGAGGGGCTTAAGCCCCTCTTAAATAAGGTAAATAGGTTGTCCTCTGCAGTTGATCTCATTCTGACAGTGCTCATCACATCAGATTTGAGCGCTCACTCTGCCATATGGAGCAAGGGGGTGACTCTGTCTGGGATCACTGCTGGGGAAAGTGATGTTGGTGTGTGTCGACCCCAGGCAATTCTTCCCCTGTTAATGAGTTGTTGAATGGCAGTGACCCCTGAGGAAGTCTCCTGAGCTGCTGTGGCTGGGAATGACATGGGATTGTCAACAACAGTATCTGTAGGGGTCATCATGGAACAAGTTTAACATTCAGGTCAAAGCCATCTCTGGGATTTGAGAAGTGAGGCTGATGAGAGGTGAATTAATTACAGTTATCAATGCACATTCATCACTAACATGCTCTATTTGTTTGGGAATAGCAGAAGCAAAGGAGCTGATGCCTCCTTCCTGCCTCCCGGCTGGGACTAGCAATGAACAGTCTAGAGAAGTGGGACACAGGAAAATAGCTTTTAGAGGGATTAAAGGGAGAAACCTGGGATGATGGTAAGCAAATGAAATAGTGTTTGCCCTATTAAGCCACTGTGAGATTTGAATGGAAAACTCTCTTCTTATTCTTTTGATGATCCCTTTTTGTTGCTTTGGGTTTTTTTAATGAATTAATTATAATTGAGCTTCTCCCAATCCTACAGGATCACTTCCATGTCTCTTTGCAGGCAGGTGTATGGCCTCATTCTTTTCCATCACCTCTTCTAAAGCAGGATTCATCATTCAAAGCCAGGTTGGACGGGGTTTGGAGCACTCTGCTTTAGTGGAAGGTGTCCCTGACTGTGGCAGGGGGTTGGAACTGGATGAGCTTTAAGGTTCCTTCCAACACAAACCATTCCATGAGTCTATAATCATCCCATAAAGATTCCGTTTCTCTAACAGCTGTTCCCAACCAGTGCTTTGGAAAGGAGCACAGTTTGGGTGTCTGTCTTCTACAGTCACTTCCTGCCTGTGCAGTACAAGTACTGCAGAATAAACATGCTAGGGAGTATTTGCACTGTGTGCTGTAAACAGGGTGCGTCGTGTTTACCTCCAGCAAACATCTGCCCATCAATTGTATCTTCAAGAAAAGGGACAGTTTTAGTCTTTGGAAGTGTCACAGATAAATTGCTCTGGATCAACTGGTTGGACAAGAAATTTCCTCCTCAGCAAACATGGATGGGGTACTTACAGAAAGTATTTTCTGGTTATTTTCTGTTCCGGGTTTCCTGCTTCATTCACCAATGATGAATTGTGGCAGTTTTCTGCTGCCTTTAATACTGCTCTTAACAGCTGGGCCACTGGAGCAAATCTGCCTGCAAATCTCTGGTGGTATCCACGACAATGCCCAGTTCTTCACTTTATGGATGGAGTTTGGTCTCAGGTTAGACTCTAAAATGTGTGTTCAGACATATATCATTGCCTACAGTGAGCCCAGTACAACCAGGTACTGGGACCACATCCCAGACTGTTCTTGGGGTGCAAGAGGAACTTGCCCTCTTCATGTTTGTTTTAGTCCCATCCGTCCTATCTCCTCCTACGCTCAGATGTGAAGATCTAGGCCTGTGCCCACCTTTTTGTTTCCTCTCAGGACACCTGCAGGAACAGTTTAGACTGTGATGGAGCCAAAGAATTGCTCTGAAAGAGCTGACTTCAAGTTCTGCACAAACCTCTCTGGCAAAGCTGAGCACTGCCATGCCAGCAGCAGGGCTTGCTGGTGCAGAAGTTTGGACTGGAGGAATTGTGCCTATGTGGGATGGGAAGAAAACAAGGTGAGTGCAGCAGAAGAGCCAAGGGCACTGTCAGAACAAGCCTTAGGACACGTCCAGTGTGAGCTGAGTGCTGTGGCATTAGGTACTGCCTGCAGAAAGGGTTTGGATTTGTCATCAAAGGCAGCATTTCTCATTGTTTAGGCCCTGCTTTAGTCAAGGATGGGGAACTTCTTATGTCCCTTTGCAAATAAGTAGAATTTTATTAAATAAATCAGATGCAACAAGCAGCAAGACCTGCTTTTTCATCTGCTTGTCCTTGCTCAAGAGGGACTGGTATTAGTAAGTTATTGTTCAGTGAAGGTCATGAGCCTCCTGCATACCAGGGCCCCTGGTTTCATCCGTTACCCACCTCGTCCTGCAGCCCGCGCTGGTCGCTGAAGCTGTCCTGGGAAATCGAGTGGATGGCTCATGGGGTGCATCATTTGCAAGCGACTGAGCAAATGTGTTGCAGGGAATGGCTTGGAGGCTGAATGGGAGCTGACAGTTTCCTTGGCACCCGAATCAGAAAGAAATGCCATTGCTTTGTCTCTGGCTTAGCCACAACTAAAGGGCGGCAAGGCAGAGAGTAGCTTGAAGTTGCAGGTACCAAACACGCAGGGTGGAAACAAGCTCAATCAGAGGCAGCTTTCTCTACCCAGATTTGAATCAGAATAGGCTGTTTCAGAAGGAAAACCCCCAAATCTTATCCTGGGAGCTGGAAATGGTAAACTGACACCGGAGTTGTCTGCTTTGCCCATGGTGATGATTCTGGCTGCAGTGAAATAGAACCCCCTTGGGTTAAGGGTTAGAATTGGGCAGGATGTGAGCAGTTACCTAATGCTGGAGCTACAGCTGAGGACAGTTGGACCTTTCCCAACCTGGCATCTATCAGGCTGTTGCTGTCCCTGCCTCAGGAAGGGACTGAGGGGGCTCAGGAGTGACGTGTTAGGGGAGGAGAGGCAGGTGGTAGCAGAGATGTGTTGTAGGTTGCACAATAAGGTGGTGCAGAGTGATCCTTGTCTTTACAGAGGCCTCCCGAAGTGGTGCCTGACTGTCCTTGGGGTGCAGGGGTTAAAGAACTCACTGGGGTGTGCAGTGCTAAGGATTAAAGTTCAGGGTAGCCAGAGGTTCAGAGAGCTGGAGCGTGGCTGCTCTGGGGCAGGGGAGCAGAGCAGTGCAGTGCTTCCTTCCTGCAGGGGTAGGTTCAGCCTTACCTGCACGCCAGAGCTGACAGTGGCAAAAGCAACAGCAGGGGAAGAGGATTGAGTGGAGCTGTTCAGTGCCTCCTAAACTTCCCCTTAGTGAAACTGTTTGGATTCTCTGCTGCTGCTTCTCCCTGTCCATCCATACAAGGATGTCCTGTAGTGTCCCCCTGGCACGGTGAGGGGCAGCCACAGCTTGCTTGGCCAGTGGCACAGCTCAAAACTCCTGAAAGGCAGAGAAGGCAACTGAGCCCGTGATACTGTGTGGGGGGGAAAGGAGCTGGAAGAGGCAGAGGTTAAGAATGCAGCCCAGGGAACAGCGGGGGGAATGCTAAAATGCTTGTCCTGCACTCTGTAAATAGAGCAGCCGTGCCCTATTCCAAACCCAGCTTTCCAGCGCTCGCACACACAATTGCAGGGCCAGCTTCTTTCCTCCTGCGTTGCCTGCAGGGACAGGAATGGTGACGCTCAACAGCAAACAGTGGGAGCCATTCCAGTATCAATAAGGATTCTGACGAGAGAGCAACTTTGTTTGCTTGGCTGCAAAGGCCTTGGAATCCAGTAAGTGGTACACAGTGACCCCATACCCGACCAAACAAGACAAGCTCTCTGACCAAATCCACTCTTCCACTTTGAGACAGGCTTTGCAGAGTCTCAAAACCCAGGAGATTGTTTAAGTCTCGAGATTCCAAATTAAAGAAAACCAGATGAATCGCCTTTGGTTTTGGCAGTCTGGGGCCAATCACGTTTCCAGGCTCTACTCCGCAACCAAAAGATGTGGAAATGGATCTGTTCAAGAAGAAACAGAAAACAACAACAAAAAGCCCCATCCCACTGAATCCACGACTTCAAGACTATCATGAAACTTATGGCAGAACTGGGGAGCTAAAACCTGTGCCAAGCCAGTGTAGTGCTGCTACAGTGTCCTCCCTGCAGTCTTACATGGAGAAAACCAGCTTCTTGCACTATTAGTAGAAGGCAGTAAACCTGTAGGATGTTTGCTGATGGAGAGGAAGCAAGAACATGTGTTCATGTTCTTCAGTCTTCAGGAGCAGGCACCTTGCAGCCCGGCACTGCTCCAGGGAGGTGACGCCTCTACAAGGAGCCCCCATTGCAATGGCAAATGCAGCTTCTGTAGTTTCTGTAGCTCCCCTGCCCCGCATTCTCCCTCCTCAGTTCTGCTGACTGTGGCAGTTTTGCACACACAGCCCCACTCCCACCCCTTGATTTGCCTCCCTGATGTGTTGGAGGACCCTGGTGCCCTGCGATGCTGCTCTCCTCGGGGTCACAGCCATCCCTGCTGCTCTGCCTCCCAGCCACCACGGCTTGGGAGGGAGTTGAAAGGCTCATTTTTGGCACCCCACGTTCTGAACGTTTTAGTCTGGTGGCTTCTCCTGAAATGCTGGAGACAAAAATACATTTCCTGTTTAGACAGAGAGAGAAGATAAGCCCCGAAGTGCAGCCGCCTGCTCTGGCTGCCTCCAGTATAAACACCCTGTGCAGCCGGGCGCTGCTTTTGTTTCTTCTAGTGGCTTTTTCTCTTTCAAGGTGCATTAGGCACAAGTTATACAAAGCCCATCTTTTGGGCTCATGGCACGAGAAGTCTGGAGCTGTTGGCTTGTCAAGAAAGAGCCTTCTAAAAGCCCCAACTATCTGGCATGAATTTGTTCTTGAGGCAACAGCACTAAGCACCACTGAAGTACGTTTCTGCTTTGCCTTTCTCTGAGTTTTCCTACCTTGGTTTGGGAGTGCTGTGTAAATAGTGACTCTGAACCTCCCTGGGTGGGGTGCTGGCCATGGCTTTACTTTCTCTGCTTACAGACACTGGAAGGTTTGTGTTGTGACTCAGCAATCAGTTCAGGACTTGAAGTTTCTGTCATTAAGCACAGAATGGGCTTCAAGCTACCTTTGGCCAGTCTGGGGCTGTTGTGGCTGCCAGAGTAAATCAGAGCACCCGTGAAATCCCCCTGTGCAGCAAGTTAAAGATCTTTAGAGGAGATGGAGACTGCATTTTCTCATTAGAAGAGGCTGAGCTGTCACAGCGCACTCTGTGCCCAGGGTAAAGCTGAGATGGTCTCTTGCTCTCTGGCTCCTTGTTCTATTTGCCACATGTCCTGGTCCCAAACCCGTCAATACTTTAGCCCATCCCATGAGCTCCCCTTGGCTGGGTACATGAGATCTAGATAAGACAAGGGCAAATCTATTCTCTGATCTAATCGGGCACGAGCAGCTGAGATGGCAGTTGACTCTATTTCTCTCTTTTGATAATCTGGTTAGATACCCATGATGGCTCAACAGCAACATGTATAACATGCTCCGAAGTCCTTGGCTGGTCAGTGGATGAGTTACAGGAGCACACAGGAAGGCTCAGGAAAGGCCTTGTCTTTTGGTCTTGCTCAGTTGTGGGGAGCTGTCAGTGGTAGGTGTGAGAGGTGTAAAGGTGTGGAAGGACAGAGGACCCGAGCAGGGAGGAGTGGAAGTTCTTGGTGAGATGAAGGTGTGCTTAAGCTGAAGAGCGAGGAGCTGGGGCTGTGTTCCCCTGCAGTGAGAGCCCACCAGTGCTTTCTTTCCATGAAGGGACAGAGTGGCTGGAATTTGAAGAGATTATTGCACTAACGACTCACTGCACCAACTGCAGCCTTTATCAACAAGTTGCCAAGGGCTTGTCAGAGTGTGTAAATATTGTTATCACAGCTTTAGGAAAGGGAAAATTTGAGTGTTAAAATATATACTCAAATACTGAAATATTTGAGTAGCACCGAACTTTTATAGTGCCCTTTTTATAGGGGAGACCTTAGAGCAGCTCCAGTGCCTAATGGGGCTCCAGGAAACCTGGAGAGGGGCTTTGGACAACAGCCTATAGGGATAGGCCAAAGGGAATGGCTTTAACCTGCCAGAGGGGAGACTGAGATGAGCTCTTAGGCAGAAGCTCTTCCCTGTGAGTCTAGTGGAAGGTGTCCCTGCCCGTGGCAGGGGGTTAGAGCTGGATGAGCTTTAAGATCCCTTCCACCCAAACCAGTTTGGGATCCTGAGATTCCTCAGGGACCCAAGAGCATTCACAGAACAGGTCTGTGGGTATGGAAAAGACCAGGGCTGGAACCAGCAGACAGCAGCACCGCTGGGGCTCTGCTTTTGGGGGCAGTGGGAAGGGGGCACCTCTCCAGCCCTGGGATGGTCCCTGTGGAGGGCTGGGGCTAGAGCTGAGCAGCAGGAGCTGCGGATGCAGCACGTGTGTGGTGCAGCTGCCCTGGGCATGCTCCGATGGCCACAGGGCTCTGGGAACACAGCAGCAGCAGGAAAGCTCCAGGGCTGCAGCTGCTTCCTCCCATACACGGGCTGGGAGCCAGCACCCCATTCCCAGAAACCTTTGGCAGCAGAACCTTCCTCCGGCACTGCCACACAGCAGAGGCTGTCAGCATGGGGACAGGTCTGCTGTGAGATGGTCACTGGGACCCCGAGGTGCGGAATTATGCTGTCAGAGGAGTTCCTGCTGCTCCTTTCCCAGCTCCCCCTGGAAATACGTGTCATTCCCAAGGTCTGGCACCCTGCCGACAGGACAAAGGGACACACTCACCATGGAAAGGGCTTCCCGGGTCTGCTGGAGCAGAGGCTCAGGGAGCAGGGAGATGTGCACACACTCAGGGACATTCACTGTCCCACCATCCAGGTCCGCAATGACAACATCCAGCTGGAAGAGGCAGGACAGGGCATGAGACAAGGCCAGGCTCCGCTGCACCCTCCCCACTGCCTCCCATCGGCCATGGAGAGCTGGGGGGGGGAACCCCATTCAGGAGGCGGGCTTGGGAATGCTGTGTGTCCCCTCTCCATCTCCTGCGGGCACTCTAAGCCTTCAGTAGCTATGTTATTTATCCACTGCCACCAAACCCAAGCATTTGCCAACACACAACCTACAAATCACCACCTCCCAGGACAGTGATAGGGGGGGACACCCCGGCGGGGGGGGACACAGCCCTGCTCAGCAGGTACCAGACTCTGGCTCTATGCCTTTTATCAGCCCCTGGCCCTGCTCCACCCCAGCAGCACTGGGATGGGGGTGGTTCGGAGGCTGCACAGAAGCTGCTGCAGTTGGGATCAGCCCTGGTTCACTTTGGTTTCACTCAGGTTCTGCAGCCTCAAATGCCAGCACGGCCTCTCGCAGCAGTGCTCAGCTCCCAACGCAATTCCCTGGCTGATCCCAAGCTTGGCACAGCACGGCTGGAGCACAGCCCAGGCTCAGCAAGGCAGGCCTGAGCAAGCTCAGCCTAAGGACAGTGGCTGCTGCCGGCTGAGAGCTGGAGCTCGACCCCTGCTCCTCCCTCCCGATCCCGATCCCGGTGCAAGGAACGGGGGTCCTAGCGTCTCACCAGCTCCTGTGTCTCTGACTGGAAGATGGAGTGCACTCCGATAATGAAGGGTGTTGGTGTGCTCAGCACCTCGAGGAGCTGCGCGGGCAGGATGGGCACGTACGTGAAGCTGCAACCAAAGGAGAGCATCACTGCAGCCAGCGAAACCCTGCTCTGAACCCGTCCTCAGCACTGCTGAGCCCACCTCTGGAGGTGGGGGAGACTGCAGGCCTTCCCGCAGCACCCTCACTCATAGAACCCCACACTGGTTTGGGTTAGGACCCTTAAAGCTCATCCAGCTCCAGCCCCTGCCACAGGCAGGGACACCTTCCACTACAGCAGCTTGCTCCAAGCCCCTGTGTCCAACCTGGCCTTGTACAGAGCCAGGGATGGGGCAGCCACAGCTTCTCTGGGCACCCTGTGTCAGTGCCCCACCACCCTCACAGGGAAGAACTTCCAAGATCTCTTCTCAATCTCCCCTCTCTGTCAGGTTAAAGCCGTTCCCCCTTGTCCCATCCACACAGGCCCTTGTTCTACCCCGAAGAAATGAGGGTAGATCCCAGGATCTCCCCTCAGCAGAGGCAGCTCTTGGCTGCCGGCTCAAGCAGCGCAACTCGCACACCCAGTCCAAAGCAGCCACTCTGGGGAAGTCACCTGAGGGGTTCTTGGCAACTCCTAAAGC
>JANHGB010042688.1:0-98596 GCA_026283785.1 Coracopsis vasa
CTTGCGGTTCTCTCATCCCACTTCTCCTCCAAAGGCTGAGCAACTTGCTCAGTTACAGATGTAACTGAGCGTTACATCTGTCCCTGCTGGGCTTGCCATGCACTGTTGGTTGGGACAGCAGGGAAGGACAGAGCTGCAAAGTCTCGGGGAGAGGGAGTATATTTCTTCTCCCACATCTATCTACCTACAGATATGGATACCTACACACATCTCTCCCTTCCCCCCACCTCCCTTTCTTTCCAAGCCCTGAGATTTGGACATAATGTTTTTATATTGCCTCAGAAATCAATCTGCTCAGTAACTTGACTGAGAATAAGTAATGCAGCTACATACTTCTGAACAGTTATATGTGCACGATCTGTTTGTACGATATCCTACAGTCTTCCTAACATCTGGCTCTAGCCAGTTGCTATCAGCCCCGTGGTTTTATAAGCCCTAAATTAATTCAGTTTTTAATGCAGGGGAAAAAAAATACAGCCCAAAGAGCATAACATTTACAAGCATTTTTTGTGGGAGTGGAGATAGGAGGCCAAGTTCTGCTCTCAGACAGAGTCCAGCCTTTGCATTTTTGGGTGGGCCTCTGAAACCATATTTTTTCCTTAAGTGGCCTCCTTTTCAGCCAAACTAAACTGATTCCTGTCAACTATTATCACTCCAGTGTTGAATGGGTTTGGCATAGAAACCTGCAGGAGGGACGGCAAGATGGCTTTTTGGGATGCTCTTCAAATACTAACTGAACTGTTGTACGTGGAGTGTTCATGTGTCCCTTGGCTTCTAGGAAAGGGGAGAGAGGGATAGGGTGATTTCATGTATCTGGTGGCTTAGCCTGCTTGTTTTCTCACCTGGTGTCCATCAAGTACTGTGTTCAGTGGAGCTAAGGGGAGATAACTTGCTTACCCATTAAGCTGCAGCATAGCAGGATCCCTCCCCAAGAGGCTTTTTCAGTGCAGCCCTGAACATGCAAGAGAGAACCTCTATGCTCCAAAGCCACCTGCTCAGGATCAGCAGAGACTACTAAGGGTGGATTTTTATTGAGCACATATGACAGTGGAAAAAAAGCACAAGGCTCATTAAAATCTCTCCCTAAGAAAACCAGCTATCTAGAAAACCACTGCCACTGAGGCAGTTGCTAACACAACTGGCAAACCCATCAATAACAAGATAACACTTCTGGGGAAACCCAAACCCTTGTTATCCACATGCAGTTTACAAGAGGGTTGACCAGCTGCTGACTTGCTGTTGTAGCCAAATTACCTGTTTACTATCGTGCTATCCTTTGCATTCTCATCCCAGTTTGGTGTTCAACCTCTTCTCCCTTGTTAAGACTCTAAGGTGACAGCGACACACTGAGTGATGAGACCTGTCCTTAAATATTTTGAATTAAAACTATCCTGAATAGTTTGCATCAGATCACTGAGGCCACTGAAAACTTCAGCAATACTAGCACAGATACCACATAGCAGTGGTCCTGTTTGGTCTTCAAGGGAACAGAAGTGCATTTAAGGGAGACAGCAAACCAGAAACTGCTTATACTTTGAGTCACTGAAGGGTTGCAGTTCACATATGGATGAAATTTGGCTCTGGAATAATATAATGTAGTTATAAGTGGAATAAATCTGGTCCACCACTTCTTTTTCTGCCTGTTTTGTTTTAAAAGACAAACTATCCTCACATTACATATGCACATAAAACATGGGTAGTTGAAATGGGTAACTGTGTAAGGCTCTGAGTAGGACTTGATGGGTTCTTTTGGCCAAGCCTCACTTTCTGGAAAGGATCAGATTGAACAGACACATCTCCCTGTAGAGGTCCTGCCTGTTTGCTCCTAAACTGTGACTGGTAATGGTGTGGCAGGAATTCAGATCCTGCAGAATTGCATATACGTTTCCACAGTTATTTTTCTGTTGTTACCAAACACTCAGAGAAAGGCTATGCTGTGGTCATATAGACAGGAAAATGACATCATGCTTAAAACCACTAATCCAAAAGCTTTGGAATCTGAAAGACAAACTGTATTCTAATTAGGACAAAAAAAAAAAAAAAAACCAATGACATTTGAAATGGAGAAATTTCTTGGATTATTATTATTTTAAAATCTTCCCCTGGCTTCTCTTCCAGCCAAAGCTGTGACAAGTGCATTGGAGCTGATAATAAACATACACCTCTGAGGTCACAGCTAGGAGGTTTAATTTAAATAAATAAATAAGGATGAATTTTCCAGTCTCCAGGGATCCAGCACTCAGGAACATGCAGCACAGAGTGCTCTGAGGGTCAGTGAGGAAGATGGGGTTTTTTTGCTGTTTAGCATAGCTGGTTTTTTCCATTATTTGAGAATACAAAACAGTCTAAGTCTGTACTTCTCCTCCTCCAAGGTTGGTAGGTGGTAACAACAGGCTTTGGGATGGTGATACTTCGTAGGGATTATTCACTGCGTGGGAAACCCCAGAATTACTCACAGCAGGCACACTGTTTTAGGAGGTCAGCAGATGTGACCAGCTCATCCTGCTATGGATGATGACAGCTGGCTAGAGAAATGTTGAAGAAACCATATTCCACCAGCTGCTGGGTTCTGCATGTCCCAGTGCTGCTGCATCTTTTGGAAATGAGTCAATTTTGGGTTTTTTGCAAAAACAGGGTGGAGGAATCCCAACAATGTTAAAATCTACTTATTGACACACAAAAAGGAAAAAAAACTTATTCCTTTATCTGAAACAAATTTTCTCTTAAATTTCTTAGTGTTTTGTGGGAGCTAATTGGAAATTGATTGAAACAGCAATTAAATATTTCAATCCCGAAAAGCTGCTTTTTTTTTCTCCTTAGAAACTTCTTTTGCAGAAAACTGAATTCTGGGGGAAGAGGAAGGTGTAGTTACTTAGATAAGACAGCAACACTTTAAATTCCTAATTATAAATTCTTTAGGAAATGCACCTTCCATCCTGAAGCCAGGTCACCTCATTTCTTTCTTGAGTCTATGTAATTGCTCAAATGCAATGTCTTCACCCCCTCCCCAAAATGAGGTACCTATAATTCCCAAAGTTGCATTGCAGAAACTGGTGTCTACAGAGACACTTGAACCAATGCTGTATGTCATCCCCACTCAAGAAATTCTGTTTGAGTAGCCTTTTGTTTTTGCATGATCAGTTACACTGCAAGCCAGGCAAATGGGCTCCACATCCTCTGCCACTGCTTACTTTACCGCTATCCCCATCTGGAGTATAATTTAATGAGAATAGTTATAGAGGTTGTTGCAAGGAATCACCTACTATCATGCACCTGCCAACAGCGTGGATTAACTGTCTGCTTCTTTTAGGAGTGGAATAAATCCTGACATATTTTGAAAATGTACCCTCACTTGCTTCTGAATTTCTGTTCTGCTCGGTTTCATCTCGGTCATAGCTGGTTTTCTAAAAGTGCCACTGTTCATATTGAATTTGCACCTTGCAAGCACCTGCAGGCTGATTGCTTAGCTTGGACTGTTCTTTATTGATTTTTTTTTCCTTTTTCTTTTGTGTTCTGCTTTGTTTTATAACATTTCGTGGTGTAGACAGCAACTTTACGGGTACTGGGCTAGCTTACTAATTGGTTTCACATCTCTCTTTGAGCATGGATTTAGCAGGATCTTTGCTGGTTCTTGCTTATTTCTTTTTGCCACAGAAATGAAAGCAAGAAGCAGCGTGATAATGTTATAGCACAATTGTTACTTCCTATGACTACCTTTGTGCAGACCACCAAAATTATTTAGTTGCCAAGAGAAGGCAGATCACATGAGGTCCTCTAGACTGAATATTTCATGAGGCAGAGGGGGTTTCTTCCAGTGTCAGTGGAGAGAGACTGGAAGCAAGGCTGATCCAGTACTGGCTATTAAGTGCACAGATAGCTTTGAAGGCCAGTGCAGGAACTTCAGTTGTGCCGCTGTGATAAAGTCGATTCTTACTTCCAGGTGAAGACTATGGGAATTTCAGTGGGTGTTAGTCCATTTTGAATCAAAATGCTCAACTTATTGTTTCTTCTGTGCTTTTGCAATGTGTGAGGTGAATTTTCAGAGGTCCTTTGCTATGATATGGGAAGGGGAAGTGAGACTGCAGTGAGACTGCCCAGACTTGGGGCAGACCCATGCCTGTTACAAGTAGCCCTTCAGCAATGAATGGAGTTCAGTCTCGTTACTTCCAGATAAACAAGCTGTCACTCCCCAGTGATTGCTGATCCAGTTCTGACATCAGTCTTAACTGCTTTTTCTAACCTTGTCTAAAGCAGACCTTTTAAAAAGTGAAAAACAGATTTCTGCTTGTATAAATTACAATTAAGTGATAAAATTACTTATACCTGTGTATTCATTTACTACAGTTACTGTTTTGGAAACGGAATATGTCCTGACAATATTATGTCTCCAGCTTTGACTTATGTGGCCAGTAGGCTTTTCTAGAGATTATTTAAGAAAATAAATGCTAGGATTTTATCACTAGTTTACTTTTACCATCTGATAATGACAGTGGTGCTTGGTTGTGAGGAACAAAAGTCGGATGAAATAAGACATCCTTGTAATAGCATATGCTGTTCTTCATGGTACTAAAGACACACACGAACAACAATAAAACAACTTTAGGTGAAGGGCCAGTGAATGAGAACACTAAGCTTCATTCTTTTTCCTGCAGAATAAATTCCCCTCTGTCTGCAAGCATCTCATTTACTGTTTGTACAGAAAGTCCTTTGTTAGTCATTTCTCATTACAGCTATTGATAAGGCTTGTCCAAAAACATGCCAAAGTGCTTTTGTAAGTTAGATATTTTACCTCAAGAACCGACAGCTAGTAATCATACAGTGGGTCTCTCTTAAACTTTTTCACTGTTGCCTTTTTATTTAGATAACATTACCGTGATACTTACAGCAAGGGAATAATATGAATACTTCGTATGGTGTTTGGTCAGAAAAGCAACTGAGAATGTTTTAACTCTTAGGAAGAATACTTCACTTTAATTAACATGATTTCAAATATTATGACTTGTACAATATAAATGTCTTGTATTATAAAGATATTTGTTTTCAATGAAAATAGTATTGAAGACTGGAGCAAGCTTTTCTCTGTGTTCCTAAGGCACAGTCACAGCAGAAAACATAATGAGAGAATAGCATTTTTTTACATTTATATAGTTTAAGAAATATGCATGAAAATATTAATTGTTCACTTATATATTTGTCTATCTATGCAAAGTAACTTCTCCTCTAAGTCTGATCTTTCTTGAAAACCTTTGCACATTTGTTTGCAATTTGCAATTCCAGTACTTTCCAGTATTGTCTATCCATTGCCAGTCTAAAATAAGCAGTGATATGGAAAAATGATTGTTGGGAATGGTTGTTAGCTATTTCTCATAACACTAAACAGTACCAAATGAAATGATTGTGCAACAGGCTGTAAACAAACAAAATCTACTTTTTCGCACAATGCATAATTGAATTGTGGAACTCGTTGCCACAGGATGTTTTAGATATCTGAAGTTCAAGAAGCAACTAAGCAAGTGAATGGAAGCAAAAGTCTCTAAAGGGCTATTAAATGAGATGACGCAGATGTAGGCTCCAGCTCAGGAAGTCCTTAAACCACAAATTGCTTGAAATTGAGAAGATATGGAGAATTTCTTACTTGCATCACTTCTTATATGCTTTCTCCTAAATGCCCATTACTAGCCATTTCCAAAGACAGGATATTGTATTGGATGGGCCTTTGATATGACCTGGTCCAGCCTTTCTTGTATATGTCTGTTCCCCCTGGGAAGCACAAGAAGGCACATCTTCAAGCACAGGGAAAGGAGTAGGGGTTTCATTAAGATTAGACATGAAGTTAATTTTTTTCAGATTGACTAGTCAAAAAAACAAATGGAAATTTTAAAAAATTCCCTTTTATCATATAAGAAATCTGTGAGTCTCCAACTGCCAAGTACCTTGGGCTTTGCTAGTTCCTGTAAGCTCACTCCTTTGGGGAGGGAAAACTGGAGGATGTTGTATATGAGGCTGGAAAATGTCTACCTTCTTGATAAAAGTCTTCAGCAGTAGTGTGTGTGAACCACAAGTGGAAAAATATTGTATGCTGTGCTAAAAGCAGGTGACAGCAGTCATTATCTCTGCTCCAGTGACCATGCAGTGGCATGGCGTCCTTCAGGTCCCAACTAAAGTCAGGTCCCAGCTAAAGTCAGGTTCCATTTACCTCATAGCATATCTGTCTCCTAAGGGTTTCCTTATTTAAAAAAGCTAACCATAGGCTGAAAAAAGAGATAAGGAAATATGTGAGTCTTTTCCTTGCTTCAGAAATTTTAGTCTGGGACCCAGAGAAATGAAATTACTTTCAGGAGTATGGGATTTTGTTTTTCTTTTCTGAGGGGTGGATGTTACGGAACATGAGAGGTATTCTTTGGCAGTGGGCATTTCACAAAAACCCAGTTTGTGATGCAGAAGAATAAAGATGGTATTTGTTTTTATTTATTTTTACATAAGACCACATATCTCATTTGAAGAACCAAGACAGGTGCATCAGACTTCCATCCGTTCTATCTTACACTGCCTTTAAAGAGGCAGGTTGTGGGAAGTGAAAGACTTTCTCTCCTGAAAATAAATGTTAAGCTTTCCTCACTGGATGCAAAGCAAAACAGTTACATTTTCAGCCTCTAGCTGCCAAGGACACCTATGAGCATTTTCCTACCACAGACACTTTGTAGGCAATGTGGAAAACATGTCAAATGCCAAAAGCATTAAGAGAAGGAGCCAATCATGAATAATTCGTTTGGAATTCACTATAACGACATTAGTCATAATGAAACCTAAGATGGTATTAACATGTGGGTAATAGGTACAGTACTTCCTGAGGAATCACTCTTTATTAGGAGGGTGTATTAAGGAGAGCTTGGAAAAGGGATACCATTTCTACCATCATGGTGCCCTCATCTAGGGATAGTGGTGTGTGATTGTCTCCAGGAAAATTACAAGCTATGCTGGCTATGGTCAGTTATGATGTCTTCAGCCTCTTAGTTTAAAAAAGAAATTGCTTACAAAATGACTACATGGCAACTACTTTGGGCAGCAGTAGGTATGCCAGAGAAATGTTAGTTCAAAAGAGTAAGTGATCTGATCAAATTGCTGTTCCTTTCTTGCTGTTCTTCCAACAAGCTTTCGTGCAAATGAGGTGGTTTTGTGTTTGTTTCACAGCTGCTGAGAGAATAAAAGAGCTGCTTGTTGCATGAGAAGAGAGTTGGTGTTTTGGGCTGACTTTTGTCCTGACTGATCTGTTAAGAGGGTAGAGCTTGAGGTCTCCAAAGGGAGGTGAGGTACAGCTCTGGCATACTGGGTGCTCACATGCAGTAGTTCACAGTGTGAGTAATTCACCAGGGAAGGAAAAAGCTGTACTGTATAACTTCAGTAATGAGGTGATCCAGAATCAGTCAAGTCTTTAAGGATGTGCTTATGCTCTGTTGAAAGCCTGTGATGATCAGGTTTGGGTTTTTCCCTAGACTTTGAAATGACTGAGCAGTAGGTGTGTCTTTGGAGTTGAGTGCTCTTCAACTGGGACTGTGTAAGGAGTAATCAAAGGCACAGTTGACAAAAGCAAAGTCAAAGTAAATGGTTCGCCAACCGCTCTAGTTGAAATATGTATGCATGAAGTTATGAGAGTCAGACAAGTTGTGAATGATTCAGAAAAAGGCGTGAGGGATAAACCATTCATGTTAAATAATTTGCTTTGCTTTAGCTAAGACTGTTCTAAATCTTAGCTTTGTCCAGTCATGTTAGACCAGTGTGAACTCTTAGTTCACTGAGGGGGCAGGCTTACAGTACAACTGTCATCATCCCTTCTGTTGCTGTGATCTTTATACAGTGACCACAGAGCCCTTGCTAGAGATGCCCTGAACTGAGAAAGCAATCTGCTCAGCTAATGAACATCCTGTAAAGTATAATTATGAGACCTTTGCCTCATGAGGTGGAACTAATTAACCAAAACACTAAAATCACAGTAAAAGTTAGCAATAGTCATTTCATACAATCAATCCCTGCAAGGTGTGTGGTTACATTATCACACATGTAATTGTCAGGTGCACCAATGCACACAGCTCAGTGGGCAAGGCCAAGAGGATGCCACAATGATATGTTGGTGTCTTTTCTGCTTCATATTATTGTTTTTGCTTACTGTACGCCAATAAATACAGCTCCCTTTCTTCAGTATAAGAACTTGCAAAATAAAAGGTGCAGAAAAGAAAAGTATTGTTCCTCTTTCCTTTATTTTCTGACACCAGAAGTATAGGTCTGAAAAAAACAAAGGGCTTGACATTTACCATTCATAAATTCTGAAGAAACAGAGATCCAGGCTCTGAAGCTGCAGGAGCAAAAGAATACAAAGTTCATCACCTGCTGACACTTGTCTTGAAAGGAGAGTGTCAGAGACAAATCCAGTCGGTTAGGACTGAGTGCCCAAGAGAAGTGTCAGGTTCCAGATCTTTTGCAGCATGAATAAGATAGGTTTTCTACTGTGAGCCTGCAGAGATGCCAGGACCTGCACATGTCTGGAGACTAAAAGAAAAAAGCCTTTTTTTCCTCATTGAAGGTTATGACTCAACTGGGCTTGGTAAGGAACCCACAGTCATCATAAGACTGCCTCTCAACCCACCCTGTTCCACAAATACCCAGGGGCCATCAGCATGAAAATCAAGCAGGTTTGGTTTAATGTTTTTGTTGTTTTCTTTTTAAGAGGATCCAAGGTTGTGCTGTGTGTCAAGGTACTGCTGTCCCCACAAATGATAAAGAGCTCTCCAAGATCATTCAGAGCACTTCAGTAAGATCTCTGCTCTAAAAATTGCCCACAGAGGAGTTTGTCCCTATTTGTTAATCATAGTGGCATCCTAGAGAGATAAGTCTCTTTGAGGTAATTTATATGCTTTAGGTCTCTGACTTCCGATCGACTTTCTGTTCACATCAGGAAACTGAACTTGTTTGGAGGTAACAGACAGGTTCTGGGTGGATTTCCTACTTCTGTTGAGACTGTGTGTGCAAGGGACACTCTCACTTCATGCTTTGAGGGCTCTCTGCACCAGTGCTCAGGGTGGCCAGTGACTGCTTCTTTCTATGTGCCTACAGTAACACAGAATTTTCCAAGGAGAGCAGAAAAAAATATGTTTATCTTTTGATCCCAAGCATTGACCTATGAGTTACATGAGGCAAACACAGGTGCTTCAGGGAATTCTAGTTCATGTTATTATGAAGTACTGAGTAACTGCTTCTGTTTTAGCTTCCTCACCTTCTCTGTTAATGATACAACCTGTCCCCTTGGGATTTAAACATATCAGTGTCAGTAAATGCAGGTAATTCTTATGATAATTTTAAACATTTATCTGTCTTTGCATTGTCAGAGTTATGGTATAATCTTTTACTAGATGGTTGTATGGTATGGGCAGGGTGTTCTTTGGAAGATGGGTGGGGTTTGTTATGGAGTAAGGGCAAATGAGGATTTGGACATCCTTTCTTTTGAATGCAAAATCTTCTTTCCATTCCCATAGGAATCTGCTGGAACTTTCTCTCTGCTACATTCACTTTGTTTAGTCCAGATTGGACTAAAATGCTTGAGATGATTACTTAGTAGTTGAGACCTACTACTGATTACAAAAATCACATGTGCTGTAAACAACTTTAATTCCAATAACTTTAAGCAAAATAATTAGTGATTTAACCAACTGAGTTTCACAACATCTTTTTAAAATAGGAATGACTTTCCCAATTTTGCAGATGTTATTTGTGGTGTACAGATTGTGATTTACTGATGGTGAGACAGTGAATGTGTAGTAAAGCCAAAAAATATTTCCAAGACTCCAATGAGGACATGAACAAGCTGTCTCAACAGAGAAATCTTTGCACCAAAAATAGAGCTCAGCCAAGCATTATTTTGGTGTGGGTAAGAGATTGTGTTTTGTTACATTTGTCATTTTATGGGGAAAACTAAGAAAAAGAGATCAAGAACATTATTTTAAAGACAGATTTTCATTTTGAATTTTGAGAATGCTTATGTTAGTGTTTTCCCATTTATCCAAGTGACTGTGTTAGAATGAATTTTACTTTGGAAGCTGGAATCTTGTTTCCTTTTTCATGCCCATAATTTCCAGAGACTACATTATTTATATTTGTTTCCTGTGTTGAATTGCTCCATGCTTTCTTCTGTGCTTCAGGAGCTACTGGATGTCTCCGTATGACAGACGTTAAGAAAAGATGGGTTTTTTGTGTTCTGTTGAAGTTCCTGGGATGGAATACGGTGTCTGAAGACAGTGTGATGTACATTTAAGACTAGATAATGTTGAATACATTTACATTTGTGAAAACAACAGTACAAGCTGGTGTTCTGTGTAGAACACTTCCTTTACATTGGTAGTACTTGGTTTGTCTCCTGCTCCATTCTTATGGTGTGCTAAGCTTCTGGTCCTTTTGGTCCTGGAGATTTGAATTTTGTGATGAGGAAATACTTATGGGTTGGCTTTTGGTAGATTTACCAGATGCTTCAAAGGTGGACTTCCATGCGTCCTGAGAAACTACATTAGGTGACCCAATGTTTTGTTTTCATTCCCAACTTTCAAGGCACTGTATTGTCCAATACATTAGGCAGGCAAAAATTCTGAACTTTCATTCAAATTCATGCAAAGTATCCCTTTTTAAGAAAAGTTTGCTAAGAAAGAATGTGGCAGATCCATGAGGCAATGTCTAGGTCAGCTTGGGAAGAAAAATTTGGGAGACTCATTCCAAAAGTGGAGACATTTCTGTCTGTGGAGTGTTACTGTTATTTTTCTAGTATATGTCTTAAAAATAGGGTTTTTTTTACGTGAAGTTGTATATATTGTAGTTGATGCACTGTAGAACATTGTTTTGGGTACAATGCTATATGCTAAGGGGCTCTGCCTTGTAATGTAACATGCTCTACAAGAGTGTATATATCACTTTATGCATGTACTTTGGACATCCTCATTGTATTTATTCATATTTTTTGGAAAATGACACTTTGCTGCCAGATAACATCGGATTCTCATACTTGAATGATGGATTCATGAGATTTGAAGAGAAGTATTAAATACTGAAGACAGTGTGCTGAGATCTAGTAAAACTAATAGTACAAGTTCACACAATTTGCATGAGCATGATTAATTTTTCAGTTAATGATCCTGTTTGTTATGCTTACAAATTCCACATATGCTTTGTATACAACACACAAGCAAACAAAATATGCATATGGCAGTGCTGAAAAAGCATATGTATATGCAGTATGTTTAAGGCTTTTGAATGGAATTCCTGGGAAATTTGCTTGGTAGTATCATGGGCAAATACAAAATATCTGCAGGGGCTGGCTCTAAGCTAACGTGGTTCCAGGTAACTTGTCAACTGCAAGGAAGAACAGTAAAGTTACACACTTCAGAAGGTATCTTAGGCACAGATAACCATGTGGCAAAGCTGCATTCATTTGGAATATTACCAGAAACAGAGAAATGTGCACAAGCATAATCAAGTATTTGGTCTGCTGTGTATTGTATGCCTAATGGACCACACAAGATTTTACCAGAAAATCCTATTTCACAAATGTTTTAAATCCACAAATGCCTGGTGATGACATAGCCATAAAATACAGCTTTTAAAAATCCTCTATCAAGGGGATAGGTTCTCTGATGCATTATATCAGCAGCATTGATTTAAACAATGAAGAATTGATTATAAAATTGGATTCCAAATTGAACTCTGTGAGTAAATCCAGATCTGCCCTCAATCCTCAGTTTGAGCTGAAAGATCTGGACTGTGTTTGGTTTGGGAAACAAGCTCTGGTTCTTTGGTGAGGTCCTGCTGCCACTGTTAGAGATGTTGTTTACATAAAATTAAATGAAAATGAATCCAGGCAGGGTTTAAGAGAAATCAAGTTTGGCTGCATGGAATGTATAGGATGTAGGTATCCTGCCAACACCATCTTTTGTAACACATGTGTTTCTAACACCTCGATGTGTGTTTAATGGTTAATTTAAGAAAATACATTTCTGTATCAGTGGAGAATGACAGCTCTCAAAACTTTACGTTTCCACTGTTGCAGACACCTTCCTTCTCAGTGCTTGCTCTGACAGACCACAGAAAGGGAAGACATGGAAAGGTCAGGGATGAAAAGACAAAACTACAATGTGCCAATAGAGCACATTGCTTCCCAGAACCATGGGCTGTCTTGCAGGTGAAGAAATTCCACCAATACCGCTGGAGCTTCCCAGCTTCCACTCCTTAAAACCACAGCATGTGTGTTTATTACACAAGTAGTAGCCTGATTTCAGCTCTGGTTCTTGCACTGTTTCTGTAGAAGCTCCTCTCAAAGGTAAAGTTGTCAGTGTGATTCTCAGGTTCCTCATGAGCCGTGAGCTCCTCCTGTAACCTGTCATCTTTAGATGTAGAGTGCTCTGCCTGTGACAGCTGGCTGCATCAAAACTGCTTGTGTGACATTTTGCTGCATAAATCAAGTCTTTTAACAGTTGGTATGTGGTATTTGGTTGCAGTTATGTTTGTTGCACAAATTTGAGTTTGCTACATTCAAAATACTTTCCCTCGCTTCTTTGGGCCAGTGTATTCCCAACTCCTCTGTGAATGCTCTTATTCAAGAGAAAAGGTAGAAAGTCTTTTAACTAATATGGTTTGTTGGCATGACCATGACTCCATGCTTTGGGTGGGAAACTGTTGTTTTGTAACACCAATAAGGCAAAAGCTGCCATTCTTTGTATCCCAGGCAAGACCAGATGCTGCAAAAGCTGGCTTGCTCCCTTAGAAAGGGTGGCCTTACTCCTGTTCGGAGCTGCAGGAGGGAGTCTGGTCCTGCCAGCCCCTCCATTCATGCATCTCCAACAGGTACAAGTGACCTTGGCAACCCAGATGAAAATCTGGTGATCAGAAAGGTTTTATTTGCCTTTGCTGGGCTCTGGATCAGTTTGGCATGAAGAGCCCAAGAGACCCGCTCTGGTGTGGTATAACCAGTCCCCTGGTAGCTTGGGATAATTCACACTTCTCCCTGAGAAGCAGACAAACACAGTGGACCTTTTGGACTTCTGCGCATCTCCAGGTGTGTGTTGCCACTGTTTTGCCATGCATAGTGCTTTGGTAGCAATACAAGACTCTACCAGTGGTGAAAGTCAGGAATTCATTCCTGACCCCATGAGTCAACCTCCTATGTCATGGAGCATGTGGTTTCATCACCCTTGCTATTATTTTACCTTTCAGTTGAGTAGTTACAGGTACCATTAATCTATAAAATAGATGTAGGCAGACAGGAGGACGTCATGTAAAGTCTGCAGAGACACAGAACCAACAGACAAGAAAAAAAGAAAGAAGAAAAGCCAGCTTGGAAACATGACCCCAACTTTTTACTGTCGTGTGTTCCAGGAAAATGATTTATTGCTGGCATGTACCCATGTCACACTGATACTCAGGACAAACTAAAAGTCACAGTAGTCACTCAGGCCCTTGCTTCTGTCATTGTATTTTCAGATATTTCAAGGAATGAGGTAATGACTTTAAGATCAAGGTCATTTTCAGCTGCATCAATTATTTCACTTTCTCCTGGCAAAAGCATCTGCATACCTCTGCACAATGCTAACTACCAGGCGAACATTTCACGGGGAAACCTGTTCTCTGCCATACAGAGTGCCTGGTTCATACATTAAATTGGTTTAATCATTTAAGCTTTACTATGTAACTTAGAAACTGGTATGCAGAAACACTGCATGTTACCAATTTAATGCATTTAAAACAAATTTAAGTTAGTTCCAATGTACTTAGTCACAGCTATACAAAGGAGAGACCCCATATTTCAAATAACAAGGCTTCAGCAGAGAGATGACGTTAGTGGTGGGTAATAAGCTGAACTATCTATCAAGATATCAAGTATGAAACAGATGGTGAGAAAAAAAGGTCCAGATACATTTACAAGCCTTTTAACATGCTCACCCATTTAATACACCGCAAGGTCACAACTTGATGTCTTAGACAGGCAGTCTCCTCTTCAGCTAGAAATGAAAGCAGGGTTTAAAAAACAGGAGTGTTACAGAAGACTTTGAGGGGTTTAGTCGGTGTTTCTGGGAAGGGAAAATGGCCCATCATCAAACCTTGCAGATCTTCACTTGCCAGCACAGAGTCTTGAATACATGATTTGTAGACCTGCATCCATTGATTCCTCCAGTGGTTCAGTACATTAGGAGTGATTTGCTGTAATGATTTGGCTCTGAAAAATTTATTCCCTTCGTTTAGGACAATAATTTTGGGGGTTGGGAATGTTCTTGATTGTACCTCTTATGTTTTTATATCCATAAATATCTGGGGTTAATCAGTCAAATATTCCTATCTCCTACCTTTAAACCACTGTAACTCAGTCATGTAAATGAGTGATTATCAGCTGGCCATGAAGGCCATCCCTTTCCTTGATTTGTGGGGGTCTCTTTTACACCCCATTCTTGAATTCTGACACAATATAACCTGGCTATGCACATACTTTCGCACAGCATAGATTAGAATGTTAAAGAACCTCTAGTAAAAGTTACACTTTTAGTTAAAGCCTTCATTCTGGTAGCTGGGGAATTGATGTCAGATGGAAAATGATTTCCCAATGGCTTGGGTTTGTAGCAAAAGTCGTCAACTTTTATGTAGATAGTCTTTGAAGTTAGAAATTGTTGTTAGACTATCAAATATTGTTTGAGGTGTCACTCATTTTTTTTCTTTTCCTATTATGGGAATGGGATCTTAGCAAAGATTTATTGTGGTAGAAAATGAATGTATGACTGACACTGGAGAAAAGGTGTTTATGGGGCACATACAAGGGGAATTGTTGTGGAACCTAGACCTGTCAATATATCTCGGTTAATTCTCCAAGTGTCTGGTTTCTCACTCAAAGAAGGCAGGGTTAAACCTCCAAAGGCACAATAATTGAATATGTCATCCATGGTGTGGAATATTTTCTGAAATATCTTTCTGCTGGTGTAATTTCATGTTGCTGATTTATCTGAGTCACACCCGTAGTTTGAAACAGGGGGGGTGACAGCCTTTTGGGCTGTAGTTGGCTCCATCTCCCTAGAAAAATACACTTCCTTTCCCTGTTTTCTGGCCAGCTGCGCTGTACACAATCTCTGGCCTCCCACCTCCTGTTTTCTGGCCCTGCACAGCTCTTCCACCACGTTTTTTTGTCTGAAGAAGAACTGAGCATGGCTTGGGCCGATAGGTGGCACACAGGGAGCTCTTAAGTAGGCTGAAAAAACTGATACAAAGAGAAAATGAAAATAATAATACTCCAAATACCACAGAAAAGTTTCCAGTTCTGGGTTAGTTGGGTTTTTTCCCCATCCTCTGGCTTTGTATTTTTCCTTTGCTTTTGAAATTCCAACCAGGTCTGGCTATCCAAATGAGTCATTAACACTATACTGCCTGTCCAAAAATGAATACGATCCTTCTGTGCAAATATGTACATGACACAATGCCTTAAGTACTTCTTTCACGTGCATTGCTTTAGCATCTCGGGCCAGATACCAGAATTCCACCCTGCTAGCTAAACCCTCCTGTCCTAAGGAGCTCACCAGCAAAGTATGAAATGAGAAATCAGATTGTACAGGCAAGCAGAACAGTACAAAGAAAAAAATGGGATAGTGGTAACCAGCGTGATAGACCTTAAGAATATTTGAGTTAAACAACAACAACAAAAAATCAAAACTGAGTTTTAGGGCCTTATAAGAGACCCTATTGCAACAAACATCTGAAGATTTACAAGCTCTAGGGAACATTCAGTTGCACTGAAATCCTTCAAAGAATGATGGTTTGGATTTTTACCAGTGTTTCACAATATCTTCAACATCTTAATCCTTCCTAAATAGAGCTGGAACTTAAAGCAATACCTCCAGGAACAGAGGGTTTGATGACCTTTCCTTTGACTCCTTTTGGACTCTGATGGCAGTAAAAACAATGCACAAGCCACTCAGCCACATAAAGGAGATGCTTAAATTCAGACAGGCGAAGTCATGACAGGTGAGATGTATAGAGGCTAGCTTAAATCTGAAAGAAAACCTGGGTCTGGGTAATATTATCCCCATAGAACCTGAATCACAAATATTCAAGTGCACTGCTGAAGTATTCATGCCATCCTTGGTGAGCCTCCTTGGGAGGGAGTGCAGCCAGGCTCTGTGTATTTTCACATCTCTAAAAGCACAGGAGACAGTCAATAAAAAAGGGATGGCTGTCTTGAGATTACCCCCCTTCCTCTATGTTCTGAAGGCGACAGAACAGAGTGGATAGCGAGCAACCTGCTTGCCTTGGGTGCAGATGGCTTTAATTGTCATTCCCAGATGTTCTGCCTCTTGAAGGTCAAATTCACCTTGTATAAATCGGGCTGGAACCATCCACAGAAAGCACAGACATTTTATTTGAAAAAATGTAATAAAAGTATGTCCTTCTTTCTTGTTATTTCCTTCCTTGTAAATTTAAAGGGAACAGATTGAGAGGGAGGCCTGGCTGGCACAGGTCATGGTTATGGGATATAGGGCTTTTGTCTGGAAGATGCGTGTTCAAATCCTGCTCTGTATCACTGTGGTTAAAATATTGTTATATTTTGGCTGGCGTAGCTCAGCTGTTTGTATTAGTCCAGGATTTTCACTGCTGCATTTGACAGCGTCGCTTTTTAAACAAACATGGCAATACAAAAGCCATGCTCGAAAGAGAATTGCTAGATGAAGCATCAGTTGTGTCAGGACATGTGTCATTAAGGCCAGACATGCAAGGAAATCAATGACACTTTTGCCTAGTCTCTGCTTGTTTTGTAGTGGTGTAGGTCACTTTGGTCTTCAGCCTGACAGGCTGTGCATCTCTCACAAATGTACCAACGTCCATCCTTTAACTACTTTGGCTGTCCATTTCTCCTCCTAGGCCTGTAGGAAGTCTGGTTCATCAACTCACTCCATTGGGGTTGAAAACCTTTCTCTTCTGTCCAGCATAATTTATTAGCAGACAGACATATATCCACTTGTTTTTGTGTCAATAATGCACAGTGTATTTTTTAAGTGTACTGTAATTAGGTGGAAACATACTGTTATGTCAGGCATCACCAGATGGGGCTTTTACACATAGTCTGCAAAGCTCCTGTTTTTTTGGTAAGCGCATGTGCAAGCTTTGGCTCTGGGGAGGACGTACTACAGAGCTGTTTTCAGTTATTTATGCGTCTGTAGAGGCAGCTTCGGAAGCAAGACTGTTGAGTGAGCATTAAGATGTTATTTTTCTTGAGCTTGGATTAGAATCAGTTATTGAGACAGGAACAAAACTTCAGATTTAGATGTCCTCAGATGTCTCAAACAAACAGAACCAAGAAGGGAGAGGCAGCCAGAATTACTAGAAATCTCTTAAAATCTCAAACAAAACCTGTATTTTTCCAAGATGACTGTGTATTCCCATATCGGCTTACTGCAGATACAAAAGGAATGAATTTTTAGGATATCAGCCTTATCCTTTGATGGCTTCTTTGGGCAATTTTGGAAGAAAGGAATGAAGATTATACATGTGATAAATGTGAATTTTAATGGAGAAACAGCTAGAAATTCTAAAGGTGATTAATTAAAGGAAAATTAAGATGCCATTAAGCAACTGTTCAGGGCAATTTCACACTGGAAAATTTACAGATTCAAACACAGCACTTTGTAAATATAAGCCATGAGATGAATAGAGAATTTTTATGTGTGACATTTATTCCCTTACTTTTCTTGTGGACTGAGATATTTTGCCTCCATAATCTCAGAAGTTTTGAAATCCAAAATATCTTTGGTTCATATTCCCATACTTTATGCTGCAAGCAGAGAGGATTGGAACGAGACATTTGGTAGATAATTCAAGATAGTGAGAAAATACATCAAGGATCTGTTATGCACACCAGGTCCTCTACTGCAAGCTGTGTTCAAGGCCAGAGTAGTTATTGTTTGCTGCATATAGAGATCCTGAAGTGCTGCCTGAACCCAGGACTGGGACAGTAGCGTGAAAAGCAATGCAAGTAAACACTGAAGATCTGGAGGACACCAATCTGCAGAAAAAGGGGTTTTATGCAGTTTAATGAGCATGGAGGTATCTGTATATAACTGAAACTGGGGCCAAGGTGAAAGTTTAGAGAGATACCTTTTAGACGTCTATCAACTAGCAAAACTGGGATTTGTTTTTCAAGTACTTGCTGCTTATTCATGTTCCACCCTTGGTCTACACTTTGCGTTGGTGAATGAATATTTTTGCAGGTTATTTGCTGAAAAGGAATGGTTTGGCTACTATTGAAGGTCGAAGTTGTGGGTCTGTGCAGTGCAGTGGATACTTGAGTGGGGTCAGTGTAGATGAGATTTGAATTAGAGGTTTGGGAATTAAAAAAAGTAAGATAACCAGCTGCTGTCTTACTGTTCCCTTATGCATTCATGTGAGGAACTCTAATGCTTGGGGTAGAAGTTTGCTCATGCCAGTTTGTCCTCAGGGCAGAGTGTTCATCATGAACCCTAGGTTCTTTTTCTCAGCCTGTGATACCACAGTCTCCATCTGGAGAGGTGTCATTGAGTATGGTAGTGCATATGGTAGTATAGGAGTGCTGGGAGCAGCCTAAATCAGAGCCAAGTAGTCAGTGAGTGGCCACTGCATACAGACTGCACACCATGGTCCTTGTAGTCACTAACACTTTGTAGAGAACAGGTTTATTCTTAGAGCTGTTTGCGTATACTAATCCATTTGCTGAGCCCTAATTACTTTCATGTGTGTTTTAATAGTTCACTGGAAAAGAAAATGTTTAAGCCACAATCAAGCAGACTAGCACAGCAGTTCTGAACATCATCAGATTGGAGTTCACCTTTTTTGCATGGCTCCCTTATAGGCTCAACACTAGTCCCTAAAGTTCCCCAATATCTTGGCACAATAATGGTGAAGCCACCATGAGGATACTTTAAACAAGTAAGGAGAAAAAGCTTGGATAGAAGGAACTAATAAGTACACAGCAAAACTGTTCTGCTCTGCAGTGTGTTTGAGGGGGATTAAAAAAAAAAAAAGATATAAAAAATAAAAACCCCAGAAGAAACAGATGTATCTGCCAGAAGTTAAATACACATCTGTTAAGGATGCTCTTCTCATATTTGGGGTCAGAAAAATATGTACAAATGTAGCACCTTGCTGATTGACAGAAAATCCTCAGTTCTGGCACTGAGAATCTTGTTTTCTTGACAGCACTTTGTTTTAAGGCTAGAGGCAGAAAAATGTCTTATGCTTGTCCTTAAACTGGAAGGCCCTTTGTTCAGGATACTTATACCATTTGCAGATAATGATGTGCATTGCAGTTTCAGCTGTCTGCATATGCATTTTTATGTTTTTTTATGACAGCTCTGCGTACTGAACTAAAAGGCCATTTAGAGCTGTCAGGAAGTGACAAGCATTACCCTTTACATTTACAATTCTGTTAGCATGCGTTGTCAGGTGGGCTCACCATTCCACCGACATACGATTTTCTTTGAAACCTATGTATGACTTTAATTTGATACAGCAGTCTCCAAAAAAATAGGAAAAGAAAAAAGAACCTTATTAAGATTTCCTTTTCCATTTATCTACTTTTTTCTTTCATGCAGTTCTTTTTCTCCTCTTCTTTTCTTTTTACTGTTTCTTTAAACAAGAAACAGGGAAAGAGACAAAAGTAGCTGTCTAGCCTGGAATACTGCAGCAAGCTCCTCCATTTCAGCCTGTGATGTTCCATAGAAAAGAGTTGATTTTTAGTCCATTGACTTAGGAAAAAAATACTACCAGCATATGCTAAATATTGAACCAACTTATGAAAGTAGAAAGATCAGAACACCTGTAACTTACACTCTTGACATGAACTACAATAAATGTATATGATTATTTTTTGTTAGCTAACAATTTAACAATCCAGCTGAGACCAGGTTCCATCGCAATAGGTCAATTTTGAATGCACTCAGAAGGGGTTGTCCCCCAGTCTACTTTCTGTTGGTTCGCATTGTTTTCTCATAGCTGCAATGTAGCTAACCTTCAAAGGTCCTCTTTAACTTCCAAAAAGTCACTGTCCCCCAACTGCATTTTGAGAAGGAACTGTTTTATTAATGGATTTAACAAGATTCCACCTTAGAGACTCCTGCTCTTGGAAGCACCAAACATCAGATCCAGTCTCTCTTCTGATTAGCGTGCAGTCCAAGTAGGTGCATACTCAAAGTAAGAGAGGGAAACAACAGAGGCACAGAGCTATAAGGAAGGTTCAGCTTTATTCTCAGCTGGAGAGAAAATGGTTAGGAGCATTCAAGTGACAATTAAAGCAACAATCACCATGTGAACAGATTTTTGGCTGTATTTTTTATATGGTGATGATACAGATATATTATTTAACTGCTGACAGTATGTTCAGTCTCTCACAAGCCCCAGCAGAAGACGCATCCCCAAAGAGCTTGTAGTCCAGGCAGTGGCAACTGCCTATATCTCACCCCCTGGATTGCACAGATTGGTGTGGTGGTTATTGAGGGTTGTGTTTGACTGACTCATAACACTTCAGATAGAGTCATCAGTACTGTGTGGCTGGAAGGACTGTGTAATATTAAAAATAACACAAGTATTTTTCATGGTAGAGTTTCAGTTTGCCTGTTGGATTTGTCCTGAGGGTTTTTTGGATGTTATATGCAGGCCAGCCCAAATGGCAGGGTCATTAGCTTGCAAATATATTTGTTATTGGTAGGTAGTGTGAAGAGATCTGTATGGATGATTTTGTAGTTCAAGAAGGCATCATGAGAATTAAGGATCAGAGTAAATGTACTTTGGAGTAAAATAACACATGTGGCTAAATGCTCAAGCAACTTTGACACTGAATTCCTTTCCTGTCATTGCATAAAGACAAACCCTAAACATTATTTTTAAGCAGCTGTTTTTGTGCATACTAGCTGACACATCTGAATCTATGTTTCTGTACTTCCTAAGCTCTTCATCTGTCTTGAATATATGCTACTGATGTGTTGCATACCCAAGCAGACAAAGACTCACTGAAGTCATCTCTGAATGTAAGCCATCTTCCATTTCTTCTGAGGACATTCACTTACAATCCCCTAAGGTATTTTATCTCTTGTGGTTTGTGAGGGTGCACATTTATTTGGAAAGTTTGGATAGGTGACTTGATTCTGATTCATCTGAAGTCAGTGACAGTATCTAAACTTCAGTAAAAAAAACAGATCCTTCAGTCTTGAAGAAGGAAAATGGCAATAAATATCCAACAGGCTAATTGAGATAGAGAATGGTGATGTAATATACTGACAGAAATGCTCTGAAGGGGCTGACATAGTGAGAACTATGTTATTTCACATCCTCAAAGATACAGGGTCACAATCTGAGCTCCTGCAATCCCCCTGGACTTGCTGTGCAATTCCCATTGACCTGCAAGGAGATCCCCACATGCTCTCTTTTGAAGGCAGGAGAAAAGTGAGGAGTCCTTTAAAATTTCTGATTCTTAGTTTGGTCCCTGCTTTCAAGAAGAGGCAAGAACTCCTAGAGTCAACCTCCCCTGCTCCTGCCTGGGCTGAGACTTGCTGTTCTTAAGAAAAAAGGAAAATTTCCATGTATTAGTTCCTTCTTCTCCTTTGTCACTATCTAACATTTTGCCCTACCTGTAATACTCTGCAGGGACCAATTACATTATTCCAACATAGACATTTTCCATTAACTGCCTTTACAAGGTTTTCTTATTCTCTTCATCGACATTCTGACTTTATATCCTTACAAGTAAAGAAATAAAGTCTGTATGTGCACATAATTCTGTGTCTGCATACTGTAGGCAAATATTTGTCTTTACAAGGTATCCTTGAATATGGACCAGATTCCTTCTTTGCAGGTGTCCATTCATCAAGGCCGCAAAACACTTGAAGTTTTTTTCATCCTATATTTTCCTGTGCATTTTCTTACAGCTAATTCTTATCCTTTATATATTGCTTTTCAAGAGGTTCTTTGCGTGGTCTTTACCGAAGTCCTGAAGTCATTAAATCTTGACTGTGTTCACTACTTTTTACTTTGGAAATTCTCTTTTGGACCTTGTCTACACACAGGTCTCCAAAACTAACTCAGAAGTGTGACCTTGAGTCATATTTTCAGAAATGCTCCAGTGCCATTCTTCCCATTTGCTCGAAGCTCCAAGCTTCAGAATAACTTTTTTAATTGTCTCAAGCTTTTCGTTCTCAGAAGTAGTTTGGAGTTAAACCATTCACCCAATACTTTGGGGGATATTTTAATAAGACCTTGAAGATGTAATCAACTATATCATGCTACAAGTCACAAAGGAGCACAAAAGGCACCAAGCAGCTCCTTCTCTCCACATGAATGTTTGTGGGGAATGAACGAGGAGACTGCAATAGCTCTGACATGAGAAGACTCACAAAATTATTATCAGGTTAAGCCAATTACAAACTCCAAATGGTCCAGTTCCTCAGGAGTATTGAAGTGCTTAGGCATAATTTAGTAAATTGTCATATTTTCTTTTCATAAACCATTGCATGGTTTACAGCTGAGAACACTGTAGGAGACGCATGATATTTGGATTATAGCAAAGACTCCCTTCAAAGAAATGAGAGGAACAATAATCTGGTTCACTATTGGCAAACTTCACTGCAGTCTCTCTGAAGGTATGACAGGCTCAAGATGATATCTACAGGTATTTGAACAGTTTCTGGTAGTTTGGATTGTAACAGAAAACAACTGAAGAAAGGCAGTATTCATTCTGCTTCTGTTTGAATCTGCAGAAGACTGCAGGAGCAGGAGATCCATGTTCTCACAGGCTTCACAGGCTTAACAGAGAACAGAGCGGAAACCCAGGCACAGGGATGTGATTTGACTTGTCCATAGCTATGCGAGCACTCAGTAGTAAGGCCAGAAGTAGAACCTACATCTTGAAACTCCAAGTGCCAAACCATTACTCTTTTTTTTGGTGCTCTGACATATCTGTACCCACCTTGGGAGACAGACAAGTGGTGTGTATTCATGTATTCTCCCCAAGATAAGTGGGTTCATATAGCAGAGGTCCCAGAGCAGGTTGCACAAAAGCCATCCTGGGGCTTCAAGCAGAGTAACTCCATTCAAAGTGTACCTTAGCTAAGCAGTAGAGCTTGCTCACTTAGATACAGCCACATGAAAGCCTGGTTCTGCCACATGTGAAGCTGTGAGCTATGTCGAAAGGTGCTCTAAGATACCTAACTGTTGAGGGGCTCCATCAACATGAGAGTCTCAGTTGTACAGTGTGGACAGGCCACCAGTCACCTGAAACCCAGAATTCCTTAGATAAGGCTCAGGAGTGACATATGCTCCTAGAAGGTTCCACTCTGAACAAACTGAAGTCCCAGAGAGAAAGCCCCAAATTGAAGAAGATCCCCTTCCCAGTGCTTCCCTTCTCAATTCTTCCTGCTGACACTTCAGCCTGGTGTAGTCCTAACAGTGTGTTCTGCAAGGATGAGGACATCTTCCAAGTAGGAACGAGACTGAAACAATTAACATTTCATGCAAATTCACTAAAAGCCAGGGTTCTCTTTTATTGCTACCCACCAAAGAGTCTGGTTAAAGCTTTCTGTGACTGGGCCCTCTGCGATATCTAAAACTATTAAAGATGAGTCATAATTTTAATTACATCTCACTTTAACAGCTTGTGCAGGGAGGCCCCCATAAACTGTCAAATACACACGTAAATAGTGACGATGACACAGTTATAAAGAGGTTATATGATCTTTTCTCTTGGAGACACCAGTTAACTTGCATGAAGTGTGGGGGATTTTTTGCAGCAAATCTGAATTATTCATAGCATCTCTATGGGATCATAGAAATTGCCATGGTGGATCAGATTGCTTGTCCGTCTAGTTCAGCATCCTGTCTCTCACAGTGAAGAGTACCAGACAAGACATTTCAGAGAAGGATCCAAGAAACCTCAGGGACAGCAGCCATGGGATGACCTGTCTATGGGGAAATTTTTTTCCTCCCTATCTTCCCCTCAGGCAGCTGGTGGGTTGGATATGCCCTGCGGCATGACGGCTTATATCACATATTCAGATTTAATCCCATTATTTTTATTTGTTATTTGGATTGCTGTAGTTTCTAGAGGAAGTCAGCTGGGTCAGGTCCCCTGATTGCAGGCACTGTACAAACACAGGGAAAATGACAGTCCTTTCATAATGCTGTTGTAGATGTTTTCATTACCTATACTGTCATCTCTACATATTCATCATTTAAGCTTCCTCTGGAGTTGCTTCAGAAGTTCAGAGGAATCCATCTAGCTATTTCTGTAGGACTCCTTGAGCCCTGAAGTAGTTTGTTAGTTAAGCACTCTGGTTGTAGGTTTCCTTACAGAAGTTTGGAGAGAAGCAACAGAGCACCAACAGTTGAAGTGCATCCATGTTTCTGAAAGTTTATTAGTCTGAATTAAAGAAAATGAAAACACTTGACCCCCAAACTTGTGATGACGTTCACTCTGTCTAGGAGCCACTTTTCTTCTCTGTCAAGTGTTTGAATTCTAAAGTTGAAGTGATATTTGCTATAATACTGCCCCATCCCAAGCTCTCCTCTGATGATGCAGCCGGATGCATTAAGCTTTGCCCTCAATCTTCTTGTTTTGTTTCTGCAACTCTTTTTGCACAAAATGTATAACCTTGCTGTAAAACTATTTGACATTTTAACGCCACCATCTAGGAAAAGATACTTTAGCTTCATTTTAGCTGCAAGCATTGTCCAAGGATGCTGCAAAAGAAGCCTAACAGGGGATCTGAAAATCCATTAGTAAATTGTCTACAGGTAAAGCTTTCTGAGAAAGCAGCAGCTACACTGCACTGCCAGTTTCTTGAGTGCAGCATCTTTCCTAAGGGTATGTGTATCTACTGCCAGAATAGGGCCTGAAGTGGACTTTGATCAGATTCATTTTTCTAGTTGGGTTTTAGGAATTTTTTATATTTTTACAGTGTAGCCAAATATTTCATTGTAAACTAAGATCAAACCACAGAAGCTGGAATAAAACTGGCCAGGTGAAATCCAACAGACTTTCCCCACTTGGCTTTTTAGCTTTTCAATTAGCAATTTTCTTAAAAAGGGGGAAACAAATCATTCATGCTTGAGAAAGATTTGGTTTTTGGTTTGTTTGTTCGTTTTTTTTTTAAACCACTAAAAATTGGGGGTGTTTTTTATCAGCTTTCAACCCCTCATACTATCTACTGGTATTTTGCTGGGATTTCTTTTGCAAGGGACTCATTTCTCAGGTGTTTCATCCTGCAGCTTTTGACATTACAGATTTCTATTGGCCTCCTGTTGTCTCCGTTCAAGGTTATGCAATTGTAAGAGGATGGTTTTTTTAAGATATTACTTAAATAATATTAGTGCAGAGAACTGATGAGGTATTTCCAGCTCCTTACTTCTTGCTGTTGTTACCTGTCTTGTAAATGGGGAGAATTTTCAACCCTTTATTCCATATCTGAATTTCAATTCAGCTATCAAAAGAAAAAAATTAATCTTCAAATCATAACTACCAAAACCAAGACCCCAGATATTTCAGATACAATCTGTGCAGGGAAGGAGGGGGGTAGAAAATGGTGATGGACACTTGAAGTCTGAGAGACATGAATTCCTACAATAGCTGTAAAATTCCCTTTCAGAGGAAAAGGGGTAAATTAAAAAGTCATTCCTTCAAGCCCAGTGGAGCTTTTTCCCGCATGAAATTTCAGCAGATTCTGAGCATCAAGCGCACAGACAGCAAATGATTATTTTATAGGTTTACTCATTAAATGACATGTATTTCCACAGCTTGTCAGAGCAATTAGAGTAACAGATAAGATGGCTGAAGACCCCTTGACGTTAAAACAAAAGGTTCGCATGATGCTTAGAGCAACTTTGAAGTGTCTCCTGGGGGACTCTCTTCAGGAGTGCATGTGGATGCTCAGAATTGTGGCTGTGGGGCAAGGCTTCCTGGGGATAATATGGTCATGGGAACATGCACTTCTGCTCAATTGCTACACCTCAGGTCAACCTGAACTTAGGCAGAATAATGGCTTAACCTCCTGGCACAAAGTGATTGTGTCCAAACTGACGTACATGTTGCAGGAGCTGGGGCAGCAGGGTAAAGACAGAATTTGCATTGCCTGATGGGTCTGCTACACTTCGTTTGGGGACAAATATAGTAAACCCTTTATTTGCTTTAGAAGACTTGCTCTCTGTTTGTGTTTGTATTTAATTTTTGCCTGCTCATTTTCAGGCACTGTTCTATTTATAGCCACATCTTTTGGGAAGCAGAAAATTGCTTTACTTGGACCTTTCAATCGTGATCTTTTCCATATGGGTTGATCTTTGCCATTTTCCAAGTGCAGGTAACTGCTCCTGCAACAGCCAGAGCTTCTGTCCAATGGCATTTTGTTGTAAGGAGAGATCTGAAGGTCTGCTGCATACAGTGGCCAAGCACAGGCTGCAGTAGTCTCTTTTCTTGTCCCCTGGAAAAACTGATTGGCACACTAAATTTATTATACGGGGTGTTCATAATGAGTCCCATGCTCACAGATTCTCCTGATGTAGAACAGAAAATTCAAAATTGTGATCTAAGAAATAGCACTATTTATTTGTACGCTGCAGCAGCCTCAGCCTTGGGCTAAATTCAAGGTCCCACTGTGATAAGGGCCAGGTGAACACACTCTGTCAGTCTGATTTGCCCCAAGAATCTGCAGCTTAAGGGGAGAAGATGGAGCCAGGGCTGGAGGAAGGCTTGCTGGTGGTCTCGAGAGCACTTGCTGGAGTTCCTCAAAGCTGATTGATCACTCAGTGCTGGCAGGCCTCCTCCTTTCCAGCTGGTAAATGTCATTAAAAGACAGCTATAAATACATTAAATACTTTCCTAATATTACTTTTCCATGTGATCTGCTTCTGCTGTTGCCACAGGGAAGCTGATCAAGAATGTGAGAAGAGGTGATCTCTGCAGCTCTGGAAATAAGGGGAGAGCTGAGCAGCCCAGCCTCTCCATTAAGATGTGGTCCATGCAGCACAATAACCTGTGAAGGCAGAAAAGGATTACTGAAGGAACATTCGTCTGTTGGTTACTACTTATTGATTACTTAAGACAAAAAAAGCTTGGCTCTGGGTCTTTGCCCAGCAAATTATGTCATTCTTGTTCAAAAAAGGGAGAGCTTACAGTACAGTTTCTAAATTAAAGCTGGTGTTTCAAAATTAAAAGCAGACAGGGCAGATGTGCCTAGGAGAAATTTACATCCATATCTTTTGGGAATCAGCTAATCGCTCTGCCAGGACTTCAAATCAGTCTTTCCTGTGTAGGACTCAATTGCACCACACCTATACAAGCCACATTGAATAACGTGGAATTAAAATGTTACCAGATATTTCCTTAACTTTGCCATGTGAAAAATGAGGGCAAATGTTGATGAAACCCAGAAATTCCAGGGCTCCAACAACATGATTTCATATTACTCAAGATGATTTTACAAAGAAAGAGAAAGTTCAGAGTCCAAGTGATCATCTATAGCTTAATAGGCAGACATGTAAGATACTAAAAGATTGATTAGAACCATCTGAAACTGGAACATATAGTATTACTGATAATTTCTGCAGAGATATGGCAAGACAGACACACTCATTTTGGATCCTAGGTACATTATAGTGATGCTATATTGTTTTACAGTAAAACTTGGCCAGAGCAGGTAAAAGAAAAGTCATTCTTCTCCTTTCTTCTCCCAAACCAGCCATTTCATGGGAGATGTTAAAAATGAGAATCTGCTATTAATTTGCAGAGTTCAGAATGGACTCATTTGCTGTTTCAGTTGCAATTTCCCCATATTTTCTCCTTTAAGAATAGCCTAATCAAATTCAGAGTTCATTAGTGAATTGGGATATAAGCATGATAAAAATATTAATAAAAAAATTTGAAACATTTACTAAAATAGGATATTTTAATAAGGTCAAATATATTTGGAAAATGTTTCACTTTCTATAAATGACATGTTATATTCCAAGAAAAAATTGATTTTCTCCACATTTTACCAAGACCCTTGCCTGGAGATGTTGCATATCAATGTATAAGTATATAAATAAACATATAGCAAATATCATGTAGGTATGCATCTGTTGACTTCTGATGTAAAACTCCTTGTCAGTTGACCCTGATTCAAGCCAGCTGCTGGGCTCTTTCAAGTGGGGAGTGCAGTAAGAGTTTTGTATCAGGCTCCACATTGCATTGGCAGGGGCGAAAGTGATATATCAGCAATAAATGTCCTTTCTACCCCAGGTCTATGCCTTGAGACCCTTCAACTTCTTGCTGTAGGTGGCTGTGGGTTGGAAATTGTGAGGATCTGAACTACCTTATTAGTAGCCTTTATTACAGATCCCAGCATCTCTGATGTACAACTCCTGGCAAAGAATGAGGCTTTGCCCCTCTTTTTGAGCATGTACTGCATGTACATCCTATGCTAGGTTGAAGCACACCCTTCAGAAATGCTTTAATTTTAAAAAGTTTTTTTTAATATATTTTAATTATTGTAGTGGTTTTTAAATTCTTCCTTACAAGTTGTGGGGTATCAGCTCTGTCAGGGTGCAAGTGATTAAGAAAAGCACTAATGCATTTTAAACACTTCTGAAAGACAGCATAAAGGAGCTTCTTTATACGGTAAAGATATCACAGCTTTAAAGGCAGTTAGCTCAGATCCTTTCTGGGAACCTCTTCTTTCCAATAATATAAAGTTTGATGAAGTTTCTAGCCCTGCTGTTTCATGAGAATTTGAATTGTAAATCTGCTCCTGCTTCGGGAGTCAGGCTAAATAATCCAGTTGCGGGCCCCTGGCCAGTGTGAATGCTGGGAGGGGAAATGTTACTGTTAGAGGATTATAAAAAACCCAAAAAACCAACTATTTCTCTTCTGGTTTTCTTTTATTATTTTTATTTTGTTTTATTTTTAAATAGCAACTGTATGAATCTTCTATTGGGTTTGGAAAGTTGAAAGTAGCCCTTGGGGAATGGGGCCCTTGGGGAATGGGGTTTATAGGCAGTGCGCAGGTGGGGGGGAACGCTGTAGAGCCATGTCTTCTCCCAGCACCCAAAATCACAGCATGCTATGTGGATCATACACATGCCTCTGTTTGTCATCTCCATCCATATACCTGCACCAAGGTCTTTGGCAAACAGCACACCTCTTTCTCCACTCCCAGCATCTTCACATAGCAAGCACATGTGCCTGGTTACATCCACTGGCAGTTGTGATGCCCCAGGTGGGGTTTTTCTTGGTGGAGTGGGGTCTGGCCCTGCTCCCACTTTTTCTGGGATGTGCAGCTCCCTAATAGCAGCTCAGGCTGTACAGGAATCTCTGCCATTTTCTCCAAGGCTTTGAAAGCACAGGGTCCTGAACTGGCAATGATGTGTATTCAAAAGAGGGACACCAGCCCAGGTTGTTTTGTGCTCTTTGGGATGTTATCCACCAGTAGCTCCAGTGTAAGAAGTGTCTGTGCTTCCTTGCAATAGGGGTCAGGGTACTGCAGGCAGTGTCACTGGGCTAGTGGAGCAGCAGGGAACAAGTGGGTTCCCTGCTTGCTGTGGTTCCAGTGGAGACAGCATGTGGTTGTGCACGGATCACAGGCAGCCTGATCCTACTAGCAGTAATCCTCGGCAGCATAGGGAGGTCCATAGCGGTGAAGATGCCCAAAAGTCCAGGAGCTAAGAGGGCCTATCCCGGGCAGCAGCAGCTCCTCTGTGTGATCAATCTGCTGATGCTGCTGAAGTACATCCACAGAGCCACAGCTGGTTTTTGTTTGGTTTTGGTTTGTTTTTAAAGGCTTTTCATCACCAGGAGAGCTGTCAGTAGAGCTGCTGTGAATGCAGGAGAAGTGCAGTCACCCAGCTCTACAGCGTGAGCATTGACTGCTTGTGCTGGCAGCAAGACAGGCTTCAGAAGCCACAGCATGCAAACCCTGGGGCACTGCGCCTCCTGTTTCATCCTTCAGTCTAGGACAGTAGAAACGTCCTACTGAAGTCTGACGGGAAGAATGCACATGCCCTTTGAGCGGGCAATGAAACCCTGCCAAGCCTTGCAGACCCAAGAGGATAAGGGCACAACATAGACGGTGGAATGGGAAAAAGACCAAAACCTTCCCAAGCCTCAGTGTGTCTGGAGCACACAAAGTTGAGGACAAAACAAAACTGTCAGGCCAAGCTCGAGGGGCAGTTCATGTACTGGTGAAAATGATGTTGCAAGTGGCATAACGTGGAGGAGGGTTCAGGTGAGGCTGGTTGGGGGTACCCAGGGTAGAGCAAATAACCCTACCTGAGGATCATGTGCCAGCCTGCTCTCAACCTCCACCCTCCAAGAATATCAGGTGTGACAAAGTGGTTGGTCACAGCCTGCTCATTCATTACCTTGGAGACCTGAGGCATGACATAAATCACAGCAGCCCTGAGGGAGCCCTAACAGTGGGACTGTGGCTGTTGCTTGCATGAGCCAAGATACACGGAGTTTATAGGCAGTTCAGAGTTCTGCTATTGTGCCTCCATCTCCGAGGGGTTGTCTCCAGAAAGTAGGGTTTGAACAGCAGAAGGGTGACTTTGGGACATGAAAGGCTTCTTCAAACTCATAGGACCTTGCTGTTTTCCTGGTTGTGTTAGTTTGTTTTCTGATAACAATATTATTTGCCACTGGTCTTCTGGGAGTGCCACCAACGTCATTAATCAAAACCCCACACTGCTTACGGTACCGAACTATCCATACTGCATCATCAATCATAAATGCAGCCAAGGGTGTACTCTGGATATCTAAAGAAAGTGAGTGATAACATGGGGGGTGAGGGGAAGGAAAAGGGAAGAGGCTTAATTATGCAGTGGTCTTTGGTCCGTCACTCACATTGGAAACATCTCTACAGCTCTATTTTGGTTGTATCTCCCCTTTAAATCCTTGTAAACAGCAGTTAAGATAGAAAGCTTCATTCCGCCGCACAGGGTACCCCACTGCTTCTCGAGCTATTATTTTAATAAGGTCTATTTTACAATTAAGGCACCATGGGCTTTAAATTACATATAAAATAAAATGTGGAAATTGAAGCATTAAGCACGCAACTGCCGTCGGAGGCTCGGCAGCCTCGCATTAAGCAGCTGCCTGTTCTTAAACAGAGCGACAGAAGGTACAGGGTTTGTGCTACTGAAGGAGATGAACAATAACAGCCCCTTGCCCCTGGGGAAGGCACTGCCATGGGTTTCGCTCAGGGCTGTGTTTTCCTACTGGGCTGGGTGGGGTGATGCAATGGTGGGTGCTGGTTAGGGACCTCGCAGAGGTGCTTTTTCCCTTCTCCCTCCTCCTCCAGCTCTAGGCAAGGTGCCTGGCACAGCCTCGTAAAGCCCTGCGGTTTCGGTTACGCTTGTTGCCATTGCTGCAGTCCGCTGTGATATGAGGAGCAACTCTCGCTCCAGATGGTTGTAAAGGTTAACGAGGAATTTATGCAGAGCTATATACAAATCAGACTGAATCTTCTGGCTGGGAACAACGAGCCACTGACATAAATTCAGTTTTCTGAACATATGTAGCTTGGTCACTAAGGGAAACTGGAGAATGGCAAGCTGCTCTGCACAGCGTCACCTCTCGCTGCTGCCGGTGGCAGGGAGGGGACAGTACCGCCCGTGACAAAGAAGGGGTTCTGGGGCTTAAGGGCTGCTGCAAAACAGTCACCTTACCTGGAGCCCTGGGACTCAGCCTCATGTGTGAGATGCACAGGGACTGGGGACATATGGCTTATGTTCCCAGGACCAAATGAGTGGCTGGTGTTTCATGTGCGTCCCTCCACGTGGCACTGCTCTTGAATCAAAGCAGTCCAGAAGCCTCTTTCCTAAGGGCACGATGCAGCACTTGCATGAAGAGGGAAGAAGCTGGGTCTTCAGTTCAGAGCAGCAGCTTCAGACTTTCACCCTGCACTGGTAAAGGGCTCTGGCATCTCCTGCAAGGGAAAGGGAATGTAGAAGCCACTTTGTCTTCCTGTGCATGCACAAATTCATTAGAATGGTAGCAGCTGGTCATGCAAAGATAAAATTCTAACATTTAAAGAATTTAAATTTCCAGTGAGCACCCAGGAAATGCCAGCTCTCTGTAAGGCGGTCCAGGTCCCACGCATCTCTTCTGACCATTTTTTACTTTCTCTTCACTGAAAGCATTAGCTTGGGGCCACATTAGCTAGCCCATTGTGCCAGAAGTTCTCTCATTCCTCCCAGAAACAGTGGTCATGATTGCAGGGACTTATGTTTTCATTTATTTGTCTATTTTTGAAGTTACAAACAGATCAAAGCAGGATGGAACAGAGGCAGCTGAAGAGTTTCCCTGGTGGCTTGTTGAGTTCAGGAGCTGATGAGTTTCTCTGATTGCACTGGGGACGGGGAAGCTGGCTGGAATTTAACCTCAGGATAGTGTTTCCTCTTGCAAGAGAAGGGAAAGGAGAGAGAAGGCTCCTGCTTTGCCTCCTTATGGTTCACCCAAGTCATAGATGTGTTGGCAAAAGAATCTTTCTACTGAAAAGAGATGTATGCATTGATGGGCCTTGTGATACACAATAGGAGATAAATAGTGATGCTTTTTTTGTGAATGTTTCTCAAATGTAATAACATAGAATTCATATTTTTTCTGGGCATTTTAAACTTCTTGCCTCGAGTGCTTTATCGGATTCATTTCTTTGCTTATTTGGGCTTAGGGATCTTCTGTTTGCCATTCTCCTTGCCTTGCATGCAGTGGAATGGACTGTCAGTACTTTCTTGTGTGGGTTTTTCTAGAGGCACAGGTATTGACTTTTGCTGTCTGAGCCTACAGGAGAGCCTGAAACATGAATCGTTGCAGCTCCATGCCAGTGGGATGATGGCTGGTGCCTTTACTTGTAACTCAGAATCAGAGAAAATGTTCAGTGCAAGATTGCCCTCCCTGGTTTGTTTTACCTCATGTAATAATGTGTATGAGCAGGAATACTCTGAGCCTGTTTTCAAGCCCATGTTCCCAACACATTGACTTGCTTCACTCATCTTTGGGCTTATTAAACCCGTCTGCAGTTCTCTGCCAGCTCTCCCCATGCAGAGTTTCTTCCTGCTGTGCAATCCTACCTACAGAGTCATCTTTGCATCAAGCATCACTGAAGTCTCTGGATATAGATGGGACTGACAT
The DNA here is from genome assembly GCA_026283785.1 of Coracopsis vasa. Classification (NCBI taxonomy): domain Eukaryota; kingdom Metazoa; phylum Chordata; class Aves; order Psittaciformes; family Psittacidae; genus Coracopsis; species Coracopsis vasa. Next base: position 33,185 of record JANHGB010042688.1, read on the forward strand.
GATTAGAGATCCAGCAGTGACCATCAGCACAGGAAATCATTTCAGTCCCTGTGTCTGAGACTGGGAAAAGCCTGCCACGACCACACAAGCTGCTTATTATTGTACAATGCTCCGGGCAACAAACCAGATTCATAAAGAGCCCAGCTACACCCTGTCTGAGCTCACAAGGCTTTTTTGGCAGCATCTCTGTCATTTGAAGATGGGCTAGGGGCATCCTGGAGAAGACTCCCTGCTCTCAAAGAGGTACTTCCAGTGGGACTCTCTTCCTGAGAAGTTGATGGCTGACCACAGGTAGCTCTGGTCCTGCTTTCTCTGCCACTTTTCTTCTTTTGCATCTGAAGGAAATAACAGATTCCATAAAACACCCGACAGCTCTGGAGCAGTAGTCCAGGCGGATTTCCAGTGGCTAGCATTTCCAAGCATACTCCAGTTTACCAGGCTTGAGGCTTGTTAACCTAAACAAGACTGAGGCTTTCCTTCTGTAATATTAAAAAAGCAAAAAAAAATATCATAAATCCTCCTGGCACTGCTGGCTCACACCACTAAGCTATTCCATGCCAGTCCTATTGTTAAACTGTAAGCATCAGTTTCAATACTGTAATAAAATACTGCATTTGAAATTTTACAGTTCCCCATTAACCTCCTTTCTCCCTCTCTCCCCCACCCATTACATCATCCCTTTCTCTTCTCCAGCCTGACATTGCTCTGACATAAAACTTGAAACTTCCTCACCTTTCACTTTTTCGTTCTTCCCCTTTTTCAGAGCCTTTAGCTGTCGCTTGTGCAATAGAACAGCTGAGCCAAAGCAATAAAGTGCTGCGTACTGTCCCCAAACAGCCTGAGCAATTCTTTAAGACATACATGCCAAATACTACTGCTTCCCACACTTGCACACACACATACCCCATCTTGTCCCCAGCCTTGATTCTGATTCCTGATTTTTGTCTCTGTGCATGCACTGTCAGTCAGTCTGAAAACAGCCCTGTTTTCACAACTTCTCCTGCCAGGGGAGTGTTTTGTTCTTTCTATTTAGTTGTTCTTTCTGCATGAGCTGCCAAGCTTTTACTTAGGAATAGGCACTAGACCTTTTATTCCCAGGGATACCCTATTTAAGGATGCCTTGTAGTCCCCCAGGACGTAGGCAAACAGCAGCTTTATCAAGTATCAGCTGAGTTCATCACAATCTTGTGCACCAGTTCTTTCTATTGTGCAGTCTTCTTCCTCAGCACCAAGGTAACTACTCTGAAATCAGTGAAACCACCACAGCAGAGGATCTAGACCAGTATCTGATGGCTGTGATCTCAAAGAATTATTTGTTTTCACATGTTCTGTCCTTCTCCCCATTTCTCTAATTTGTTTAATGTGAACCTGGTGTGAGGCTAGGCAGGGGGTAGCACTGCAGCACTGAGCCAAAAGATTTTTCTAGTCCCAACATAATGATCCAGTTGACCAAATTGAGTGGAAATGAAATGTTGCCATTGACTTTGTTGGTCCTTGTGCAACAAGAGTCCTCTTTGCAGTTTCGACAACTTAAAAATATGGGGGAAATAACAGAAATGGTTTGTGAAGAACAGAAAGTGGTTTTGATTGAATGATGGTGGTGTTCTTATGTTCAAAGAATCATGTGGATGTTCACTGCTTGGAGCTAACAGTGTCGCAGGATGGCCCACCAGCACGGATCCATTCCATGCTTTTCTCACAGACATGAAACCTGGGACAGGATGGGGAACAGTTTGCCTTGGGTTCAGGAGTGTGTAAGGGGCAAGGGTTCCCATGCTGAGAGTGCTGCTCCATCACGGGTGGCTGCCAGCCTGGCTGCCATTTCCATGTTACAGAAAACCGGCTCAAACACTAAACCCAACCTTAGTGTACGCTCTGACACTAACAACAATGAAGAGCTTGTGAAAATGCTGATCTGAGTCTTTTCCTATTTTGGGGGGGAATATGGATTTTTTGAGTGTTTTGGGTTTTGTTTTTTTTTTAACTTTACCTCCTCTGTTTGGTTCTCTTCTACTTTCTGTGTTAAACGAGAGGAAATTTTTAAATTGCTCCTATTTGAGTTTTGTTTGTCCTGCATAATAATGTGAATTTTTGATGGTTTTTTTCTGGTGTAAGAGCAGGGAATATTGAAGACTGGCTGTATTGTGAGTTCTCCCCATTCCTGCTTTTTATACATACACACACAGAGTCTCACTCATCCGCCAGCGATCTCGAGCCTACCTAGACGGACCGCTCTCTCTAGGGATGTGTCTGCTGCATCCGCCTCAGGCTTTTCCTGAAGAGAGACAACTAATTGGGAAAAATTATGTTGCATGTTGCGTGTGGTAGCTCTGTGATGTGGACTCTTGTCTAAGGCCTCCCAAACTCACTGCAAGCTTATGACCCAGTAATGCTGCAAGGGCTTGTGAAGCATCAAGGCAGATGCTTGTGCTTTCAGTCCTGAGGTGGAGGATTTTAAAGATTTGGGCTGATGGTTCTAATTCTGCTTCATGATTAATTGATGAATGAGCCCAGTATGTGGGCTAAACTGTTAACATTAGGTCTGACAATGGACATCCAGGCTTTTCAAATGCTCTAATTGGTAAGTTTATGTTTAAAGGCTCAAGGGTCTTATTTACCTTTTAGTGTTTCAGTCTACACACTGTTTTTATTTTGAATGGAATAAAGTACTTTGAGATATAGGGTGAACTTAGCTACCTGCATGCTTGTGTTTAGCTTGCTTTCCTTCCAAACCTCCCTAAGGGTGTAGAAAAGAGGGGGAGAAGACGGAGGCAGTGACTATCAGATTAATTACAGATGCGGGGTTAACTGCAAAAAATATCAGAGAAGGAGGAAACAGAGGAATAAAGTCTGATCTTATCCACTCTTTTCTTTAAAAGAAATTAGCAGGTACACTGTCAGAGGTTGTGAGTGAGACCCCAGCACCGTTCTGCTGATTCCAGTGGAGGATGCCAATTCACACGAGCTGAGATTTAGCCCACAAAGGTTTCATAGCCTGTAAATATAATTTAAAATGATGGAGGAAGAACCGTGTGTTTGGGAAAGGGAAGAGCTTCCGCCAAAACAAGAAATACTGCAACTAATCTACAAATAGCAAAATAAGTTATGTGACTCCCCAGTTGCTTTGAATTATGTGGCAGCATGATATTTGTCCTCACATGGAGCTTGTCCCACATCTCTGCCCAGTTGGGGCTGGACAGGGGGACATTTCAGTATTTATTTTCTTTCTGTTGATTCCAACCAGATTGCCTGTGCTCTGCTTAATGTAGTGCCTGTTGTAGAAGTGGGACGAATATTCAGTCACATTAAAAATAAATCCAGAAATAGCAGCTTATAAATTTGGATTTTTCTCCTATTATTATTTATGGGTGAATCCTGTCAGATGCATAAATGCAATATCTTTGTAGGCTGATGCTGGGATTTATGTCAAAGGAGTTCTAACATATACTTCATGTACTCAGCTGCAACTATTATAAGCTATTTCATGTACAGCTAGAGACAAATGATCTCCCCCATGTTTGTCTTAACTTAAAATGCAGTTGGGTTGCTTGAATTCACTTCCAAAGCTCCTGCATGGGGGAGGGGAGCAGGAGATTTATGCCCCCATAATATAATCAATTCTAAGCATATCTTTAGACAAATAATTTAGAAATCTATGCATCAAGAAACACCTCTATTAATTTCAAGATGAAGTTTTATGCATTTTCATGTGCATTAAAAAAGGGATTAAATTTTTAAAAATAAAAGCCCTTTACTCTGTTAAAAAAGCAAATTCTAACAAGAACATTTTGAAATAAAATCCCAGAAGGCAACAATTCCTCCAACAATTAAACTGGGAGAAGGTCCCCTGAGGGCAGACCAACAAAATTTAGTAAAAATAATTGCCGTGCTGGGTCCTTGCTCTATTTTAGCTGAGTATAAGCAGACACACAAAAAATAACCTACTGAGAACAAGAACATTCCTACATGAAACAGGCCAACAACAGAGCCATGTAACTACCTGGCCACACCACTCGGCTTTTGCTGGCACGCAACACAGATTTTTATACTTCAGCCAATATAAAATAACAATCAGGCTATTTACAAGGCTCTGCCAAATATTAACCTTATATCCAATTCTCTTCAAACCTTTCAAAGTCCCTAATGTGAACCATGCAAGTTCCTCATTACTTGATAATATTCTGTAACTACGATGTTATGAGCTAGTTATATTTTTTAAAAGATGGTGTGTTTATGCAAAGATAATGATGCGGTGCATTTTATGCTGAAAACCTCAACGATTAATTAATTTATAATCCCCCTTTCTCTTCATCCCCTCCCTCAAAAAAAAAGTATAAAATAAAAGATTAATTTGCTGGAGAAAACAGGTTCATGTTTGCCCTTAAGACAGAGGACAAAATTACTTTAGCATGTGTACTGTGGTTAAAACAAGTTAGATGCGTGCACATTCACAACCAGGTGAGAGCTATTGTAAAAGGGAGTTGAGAATGAAGAAAACACAGAGCTGGCTGTTAAAAACTGAAGGTTGCTTCCAAAAAGCAACATCAGGCATGCAAGGAGCTAGCAGGGTTACTAACTGGGGCAAAGGCTTTGTTTCTAGTTGTGGGTAGCACTGTGTAGGAAAGGGGGAACTAGTAAAAGGGTGGTAGGGCAAAGGAAGAGGCATGGAGCGATTCTTTAGTCCTTTCTTTGGTGTCGGACACATGTCCCTGGGTTTAAAATTCTTTTTGCCTTGCAAAACCTTCTGGCATGGTCTCTTGGAGCTGTTTAATTATTTAAGCTGGCTGTTTGTGGGTAGAGAAGGGAGAACAGGGCCACGGGAGGCATTTGCCCATTCATTGCAGGGCTGGGTGCTCAGAGGTGACTGGGATGGGCGTATGGCCTCAGCCAGCCACATGCTGCCCCAGCAGCTGGAGCACTGGTGCTGGAGCCACTCAGGTGCCCACACAGCCACCCTGGCCCAGCACAGCTACACGTGGGACAATGTTGTGCCCTCTCCATGCTGTCCCAACCTGAGACACATTACTCTGTGGAGGAAGTGCTGCTTCCCACAGCTCAGTGAGAACTTTCTAATTGCACTCCTCTTTTCTCTCTAAACATCTGTGAATATCATTTTGGAAATAGCCTGTATTGAATATTGGGTTTCTTATTTTAAAGGGAGCCTTTAAGTCTATTTTTTTTAGACACGTTTTTACCAGCAGTACTTTTAACAATAGGTTACCAGATCCATCACACAATCTGACTAAAAGCCTGTATTTATTTCCCTAATTTTATAAACATTTAATAGGTCCTTATTAAACACATCAGCCAGCATGATTTAATAACACAATCAGTCTAGAAGTTTAAGAAAATTGAAAACAGGATTTGAATGTAATACAGCCACAATTACCGGAGATTATAGGCAATCATTTCCATATGTCTGCAATGGGGAGCTGCTAATCTCTGTTTGCGTGGAGGTGATTTCCTCTGGAACACTTCCCAGCCTTCAACAGTGCTAGTGCTGAACAAATTAGATTTGAAAGTCCCCAATTTTATGACTAAGGTAATATACTCTGTGTATTTAGAGAAACACTGATTTCCTATTTTAACTGGCTTCCAAACGCTGGACAGAGACCTCAGCTTCATTTAGTTTGGCTCTGCTAGGTATATGGTAAAAGATTTTTTTAAAGGGTCAGCACATGTATTTTTGGGTGCCTCAGAGATATACCACAAGTTTCCTCCATCCATAGGAGGGAAAGAGTTAGCATCACCATTCAGTGACATCATGGCTGAGGAATGCGCAGCAATTAGCCCTGCAGTACTGCAGGCAGCCTACGGCCAGGGGACAAGCAGCTCCCTCCTGCTAAACTTTAGGAGTCCTAACACCTTATTCCCTGACCTACCGCTTATGAGATCCTGAATAGCGTCACTTGTGTTTTGTGGGAATTCATCTGGTAAACTAGGCTTTTTGTGCATGGCCTTGGCTCGGCTTTGGCAGTTACTGTTGAAAATAGGACTGCTGTTGGGAAAGATTTCCTGTGCGGAGCAGCCAGGAGCTGGGCTGGTTTCAATAGGAGCCAGTGACTGGTGGAGATGGGAGAACTGCAGCTGCAAACGTGCCAGCCCCTTTGGGGACATCGGGGCACTGCCTGGCCTGATGGTGTCCAAGGCATTTTTAGGATTTATTTTGTCACATGGTTCATGATTATGAAATGTTTGCAGCAGATTCATAGCAGAGAACCCAAATAAGTGTACGGCAGAAAGGAAACCTGTGTTTCCCAGTAAAGAGCAAAGGAACAAGTGGATTCCCTGTGTGCGCACACACACATTTGCAAACACCTTCACTCGTTTCACCTCACTGTTGATGGGCCATGGTGTTGATGGACCGTGGTGTTGGTGAGCTCCTTGAATGAGCCTTAAAAGAGAGACAGAGATAGGCTGTGCTGGGGAGGGAAGGAAGGGTACACAGGCAGCTGAATATCTGGTGCTCTTATCTTTGGACTGCTTTTATTTGTGAAGCTCAAAGTATTCTTGCACTATTACAAACAGCCTTTTTCTGTGTGATCTGGTCCTGCAGACTGAGAATGTCCCTCCACTTTTCATTAAATCAGAAAGCTGATACTTGTGCACTAGACAAGGAAATGATAAAGCGAAAGCTTCTGCTGGGAAGGCTCTTTTGTGGCTAGATGATCTCCTTTCCCAGCCGAAGGAAGGAAAACCAGCCTTTAACAGCCCTAAGCTGGCACTTCAGCACATGCTTAACTCCATCATTGTTCAAGAAAACACTCAAGCACATATCTGATTTAAAACACATGCTTAATTCACCTTGACTTCAATTCACTCAAAGTGGAGAACAACACATGATGTCTGGACACTGACTTTGCTAAAAATGACACATGGTCTTTCAGTTGAGCACATGATTAAGGACTTTCCTGAATCAGAGCCCTGATCTGAAAGTTAGGGTATTATTTTACTGGTTTTGGTCTTAGCAAGAGATAGTACACTTGGGCTGAAAATCTGTAAAAGTTAAAGAATAAATGAGCTGCTTGCACTATTCTTGCTAAAAACCCAACAAACCAAGAGACCTCTGAAAAAAACCCACCCAAAATAAAACAACACAGTATGGAAATGCGCTTGGATTAGGATTTGGCTTCTGGCAATCATGAGTAAACTTTTAAAGTGATCAGAACTAGCACTTTTCATCTGCAGTGACACGAAGGAAGTCACCAAAGTGAATTTTGCTACCTTTTATTCCAATATAACCGTAATGGAAGTTATGAATGCTAAGGGTGAAGTGTGGTGCAAAACCTTGGACACAACAACTGACCCAGCCTGAAAATCTATGGAATGAATTAAACAAACAGTGACAGAATTAAGTAGATAAAGATATTAGGTGTGTCCTTCTCATTTCCAGATCACACAGAATGGATCTGAACATACAGTATTCATTTGCAAAGCTTGATTCTATGATCTATCTTCAGCTTGGTTAAACCAAAAGGAAAAGAACACATTGGTTCTTGTAGTAAAATAAATGTACAATCCCTGCACATTACTGCCTTTGTAGTTGCTTTTACCCTAAAAAAGCCTAGCTCTAGTGTTCAGTATATTTTTCATCATAAACTTGCTCGTGTATGCATTCCAGATGGCGTGAAGAAGGGGTTCAGGAATTCTAGTGGCAACCGCTAGTATTACGAAAATAAAGGTAGGGCCCAGTTTTATGATGAACCTTGATCTTAAGGAGTTTATAAGTAGACTGGCTCCAAGTTATACTTGGAATACATGGATACATTTATTACATCAGTGGATTCCTTCACTCACTTAAAAAAAATATATAAATCTGCCTTGCTCGTTTTTGAGTGAAGAGATTGCAGTTTTAAGATGTTTCATGGCCTTCATTCCATACAAAAAAAGAGCTGATTAAAAGGAAGTTGCCGAGACAACAACCCCCAATATATCGTAATAATTCTCCATTTGGAAACAAAACATTCTCCCACATTCCAGCTACCTAGGTTGATTAATTTTACAAAGCATTATGGTGTACAACTGTGCAAACTCATTTTGCTGTGTATTTTGATACAAAGTATAATATTTTCCTTAAAAAGGTCCATTAATAACTATTTGCATCAATACAAAAAATATGGCAATTAAGGATGCTGGAGTGGTCTATTAAGTTCAAGTTTTATAGGAACGGTTTTTTCCTTCTTTTTGTTTTTAAGTTCTTGCCAACAAGAAATATGATCTCAACCGAAATAGGTTTTAGGAAGAGGGAGGCAACAGGCCCCCATTCAGGAATGACTTTCAGCACATGCTTATGTTCCATTTCTTTCATTGGGATTTAAGCACATTCTTAATTTATTTGTGAACAGAGTTGGATTTTTTTATGAGGAAGTCTTTACAGTGGACACTTTTTTTATGATAACGTGTTTGAGGCTACAGCCTTGTAAACTGGAATAAGCGTGGCACAGTGTGAGGCAGGAAACAAACCTGGGAGACAAAACAGGGACATGAGGCTGAGCATGCCAGAGAACAGCACAGGGATGGGCTGTCCATCTGGAGTGAAATCAGGGATACAGTTAGGAGCAAGGACCACTGTGGGTGCAAGTCAGATGTGTTACAGAGGCACTGAAAATAGTAATTTCTTGCAGTTTTAGCCAAAAAAGCCAGCTGCAGTTGTCTAGAGTGTGTGAGAGAGAGAAGTCAACCCTGCCTGAAGGTGATCATGTCACCTTGCTGAGATGCGCTTTGGTTACAACAGGTTGCTTCAGGAGATGCTGTTCTTTTTTTCACGATGAAGGGGGAGCCCAGGTGATGGCTCCAGCAGGATGAATCCCTTCTCAGCTCTCTGACTTCATAGCTCTTCTATTCTGTTTCCATAAAGGAAGGAATCCATCAAAAATGCTTGTTTACCCCTCTAGCAGTAACTGGAGCAGGGTAAGGAATGGCCTGATTTAGTAAATTATTTTTTGGTAAACAATTAAGTGCATTACCTTGAAACAAGCTCCTAAAATACCCATGCTACTGAGCACGAAGGAGCTAGAAGACAGTCTGTCTGTCTGCAATGCTTCCTTGATTTCTGATTGGTTTTCTGGGCTGTGACTTAAAGATTCAAACATATCTTGAAGTAAGACACAAGAGAGTGAGCTAAACATGAGGCAGAAGCCTTTGCAGAAAATATCCTGGCTTCTGTTATTTTTCTGCTCTTTGAACTCTAAAAGCAGTTATTTGTCATTTATTTGATTTCCCTTGACAATAAACATGATGTCTGTGAAGAGCTAGTTACTGATAAGCTATCCAATAAGGTCACAACATACAAGCAAATGACAGCAACAATAATATAGATGTTAACCATTACATCCTCCTTTTTTTTTCCATAACTTTTTAGATTGTGCACTACTGTATTTTTGTTGGAAGCATGTGGTACTATTGCCTCTGCAATAATTCGTCTTCATGCACAGCAAACAGAAAGGATTTCAGGCATTTTATTTCCTTGTCAGCTTCAATAAATGCAAAACGATTTACCTAAAAGAGCAATATATCAGGACCAAATTTTTCAAAGTGGGTTTGGTTTTTTTCTCATTCAGAAATCAAACTGTAACTTCATGAGTAGACAAACAAAAAAAAAGCCATTTTTTTCTGCATAACTTATAAGCTCATTTCCTTTGATTCCTGCAAGTGATGTCATGGAGCCCAGCTGTTGTGTTTCTGCGATGATTTCCCTTACTCATGTTTCACCCAGTCATTTCAGGCCCTAATGGAATTACTTTGAGTGAAACCTGGTTTTTCCATGGTTCACCTCTCGCATCAGCTGATACCAGGAACTCTTCTCTGGGATGCATGGAGAGTAGGTACAGGCAACTGCATAGGTATTAGAGAAGGTTTTCCTGATTTATAATAAACTCCTTTCCCCAATGCAGATCAGCAGACTGTGTTGATGGATGCAGACATAAAACTTGCTGTTGCCTAGTTTTCATCTGCTTGGTTTCTCTGTAGACTCCAGCAGCCTAGACATGCATATCGGCTCTCCAGCTAATGCTGGGGAGAGTTATGTTCCTCCTGTTGATATTTGGTGTGAAGGAGGGAATTTTGATAACTAGTTTTGGTCAGTTTTATTGGCTATTCTTTGCTAATGACAAGCACTGTGCACAGAGCTGATTCTTGATTCCTACCACTCGGGCACCTCTCTGGATTTCAGTTTAGCACTTTTTCCTACTCATCCAGAGACTTTTCACCTGGCAAATGTTTTCTTAAAAAAAAAAACAACAACAAAACAACAAAATAAAAGGATGATGTAATTATTTTACTATTTTTCTTCCTACCACCATCTAAAGGTGACAGCAAAACCAGTTCAGTGCCCTTTTTGAGTGGTTTGAATCCACATGTGTCCTCTCCCAGAAGGCTGCACCCATATGCAGAGTTGTCTGACCCAGAGTGTGGCAGAGAGGTAGCAAATAACAGGATTATGTGCCAGGTAGCAGATAACAGGATTAGGTACCTGCAGAGCTGCTTTAGACTCAGTGATTTTGGAGCTTGAGACCTCATTCATAGAAAAATAAGGCTTCTCTGAGATTAAATGCTTGTGTTGTTTATGTCCCTCATGTCTGTCTTTGGCTGATCTAGAGCTTTAATGTGTAACACCTTTAGTGTATTCATGAAGCCATTTTGGATGGAAAATTCAATCTTATATGAGTGCATGTGTCTGTATAAATATACAGGGGAAAGTACCTTGTTTTCTTTACAGTTATGAATTTTAATGTTTTTTAATATTGCTCTTATTCTTTACCTGCTGCTGAGATGTTTTTGTTTTGTCATTATTTGTATTTCCATATTGATTGGAGGTATCAGTGAAGACTGAGCTAACATGCTGAAGTGAAGAGACAAAACACAGAAAGGGGACCTCTGGCATGGGAAAATGCAGTGATAAGCCAGCTAGGAGAGAAAACCACTTGTCCTACCTTTAGTGCTTTACCTGGGGTACTTGTAAAGGACAAAATTATGCTGTGATTCCTGCAAAGTCTGGAGGGACATTGGCAGTTGCAGAGTGACTTAGTCCCATCAAAAACTTGGAGATACTTCCCATTAGCAGCTATAGTAATTGAATCTGACCTATGGAGCCCAACCTACTCTAACATACTTTTCCACCACCCTTTCCAGTGTGGACCCTTTCAGCTTTCCTCCCTTCTCATTTACTGTGGGGCCTCTGCCCTGCTTCGCAACAAAAAAAAAAAAGAAAATTGCTATTAGAAAAAGATGGAGCATGAAGAATTCCAGCCTGAGAGGGGGATGTAAGTGAATTAATCTGTCCTGGTGAGGAGGAAGTTATTTTTGTTACTAGCAAAGGTTGTTTTTTCGTTGGAATTTTTCTCCCAAAGCTTTCAGGCATCCATCAAAACCCCAACAGCTTAATTTCTGTAGATACAGTGTTTCACTTTTTACTTGCCAAATAACCTCATATATTTAATTTTCCAGATTTTTTAGATGCTTTCAGGAAGTTGTCACAAGAGACCCTCCCTGGATAAATTTCCTCTTCCAAGAAAGCCACTTAAAAAAAGAACCAAATTGGAACAAAGATGATTCAAGCAGTTTTGTCCTACCCAGAAACAATGCTGCAGCTAAGCTTTGACCGCCTTTTATTAAACTCAGTCAGAATCTTTCTGGCCCTTTTCATGTGCCAGGGGTAGGGGCCATTGATCTGCTCTGCTTTTGCTACAGCCTGGCCTGGTCCGAGCAGGGACCCAAATTCACTGCTTTTCAGCTGTGCCTGTCCTCTTCTCCCCCTTTCTCTTTCATTAAATAGAAGTTGACGTAAGAGAAGAGAGGAGCCTGCCAGGAGGGTGTCAGGGTCGGCAGTGATCGCAATCAGACATTGCAATCAGATTGCTCTACCAACTCCTAGGAAGAAATAGCCATCTGTTTCAATGGTTACAGGGGGGCAAGAAAAGGAGAGAAAAAAAAAACCCAGATGGAGCCACATCCAAGATTTTGCATTGCAGACAGTGTCTCTCTGCCTGTCAGGAAGCATCAAAATAGGGTTTGATAGTAATGCAAGTCCAGGACCTTTTGCACCACAGGCAAACATCCAGCACTTGGTGAATGTGCAGTAAAATTGGGGATGGTGCATATAGCACTTTAAGTATTTCCATTTCTGGGACCCAAGTTGGACAGTAGCCTGGGACATGTATGGAGTGGCCTTAGCCCAACTGGCCAATGGATTTCCACCCCTTTTTTTGCTCTAAAATACTCTGAGAAAGCCTGTTGCTGTAGTTGGAGGTGACTTGGTCTGCTGGGGTGAGTGGTGGTCCACAGCCCTCCCTCTTGCCTGCACCCCATCCTGCACAGGGGTCTGCCTGGCAGTAGCTGCAGATTGGCTTCACTGTGTGATATCCTCCAAACCCAGTAAATATTCCAGGCCACAGAGTGCTACCATGCATGCAACAAAAGCAAAATTCATTTATTCACTCAGGCAGGTGATGGATAGTCTGTCAATGTTTATACAGTAGACACAAGCCTAATTTTCAGGTATTAGTTGATTAACACTTGAGTCATAGTGTGTGTCCTGTGTCCAGTAATGTGGAACATCAAATGTGTGAAAAAGATTAATAGTGTGCACAGATGTTACTCAGAGGATCAATTTGTCTGGGGTTTGAAGAGGTGGTACCCTGCAGATCAATAGGAAAGGAGAAAATTAGAGTAATACGTTGAAAGAAATCACAGCTGAGTCTATGCATGGCTGGGTTATCTGCTCCAAATACTCAGCTTCTCATAAAGGCTTTCAAAGACTGCAACAAAATGTTAAGCACCTTCTCCTGTAAATCTTTTTGTTTCTTACAGACCTATAGCTTCCCCAAATGGCAAGCCCTTAGCAAGGGGCACAAAGCAGCCCTTGTGCAATGGGCTGAGCAGCCCAGGGAAGCTTTTCCCTGGTATTCTGTATGAAAAACGCTTCCCTCTATTATAAATAGCAACAGGCAGGAAGGCAATAGAAATAAATGTTGCTCTGTAAATAAGGGAACCAAAGTTGGACAGCAGAAGGGCGCTTTCTGGACAAGCTCAACTTTTCCTAAGTTTTAAAGGAGAAATGTTATGGGACCTCTTTTCCTTGCTTTCTCCAGGTGCTGCCCAATGGGAGCTGTATTGCAGCAGAGTATGTGAAGGCTGGAGCAGGTTCAGACACTGGTATCCTCATAGCAATTACTGTCCTGCAACACCCCTGGGCTCCCTATGCCCCGACCTGTCTGTGCAGAGAGGATGTAAGCTTCAAATGTGCTCAGACCAACCTACAGAGAAGTTTTTTCTACAATGGCAGAGCATTGTCTCTTGAATTTAATGCTCATTGTCCACAGCAAAGTGCTCCCACCCCTTTACTCCATGAAGCAGAGAGTTACAGAGCTGCACAAGTGTTTTGCAGCCTGTTTCCCATCACTGTGTCACAGCCTCCTTGGAGGAGAGCACTTTGAGGTCTAGGAGTGTGTGGAAAGTTTGCCCATGGGAGAGGGACATAACCCTGTTACCTTAAATACCTTAAACCATGGCTGGGCAGCACTCTGGAAAGGACACTCCACCAAACAGCCTCACATCTGCAGGCAGAAGGATGCAGTTGTCCCCCTTGTTCCCTTCTGTCTTCCTCTCTGTGGTTGCAAGTGATGCCAAGCTGTAAAGGTGGGAGAGAAGGGACAAACTGCTTGGAGTTGTTATCCTGTGGGCAGTACCAGCCCCGTGGAGGCTGCACCTCCGTCCCCTGGCTCCCCAAGACAGCTGCCGAGTGAAGAGCAGCCTGCTCGCGGCTGACTCACACGGGCTGCCAAATAACAGCGCAGAGGTTCTGCATATCTGTTTATCTCTGTTATTCAGAAATGGTTCCTTGCCACTGAGACAGAAAGCAGCTTTGGAGAGAAATTTCAGCATATGATGGGAATGTCAGCAGTGTTATGTGCTTTCATATTTTTTTTAAAGCCTGGCTTTCTGCAAACTGACATATTTACATGTTTGCTTTATAACATTGGCATGGGATTTATGAAATCTCCTTAAAATTAATGTCTATTTCTAACAAATTTAAATTAAAAATGACCATACCCACATGAGGAATACGATAGGAAATTTAATTTAAGGGAAAGCTGGGAATGTGTATGTTTCTGGTGCATACATTTCAGACCATTTCTGCTGCAACCTAATAGCATGTGTGAATGACTGCCTGATCTTTCAAACGTAACCTATGGAGGATTGTACTTATGCAAGAAGTTGTTTTGTGAAATTAGCAGGAAAGCTCAGAAAATAAGAATTGCATTTAGTAGCCAATTTTTGCAGGAATCCAAATTCTTCCACCTGGGAGCCCACTCACCCAAAACAGGAGCAAGGCGGGTGAGGAGAAGGGCTCAGGGAATGGGCAGGTGCTGGGCTACAAGCATCAGAAGAAAGAAGCAGGGTTAACAACAGGCTGGACAGAAGTGCCTTTTTCTTTCTCTGCACCAGGTCCAGGCTTGCCACTTCATGTAGTTAGGAGCCTTTCATATATACCCCTGCTTCAAGAAACAACCTTAGCTTCCTTGCTGAGGATTGGCATAAACTGCTCTGAACCATCATAAAATAGTCTATTCTCATTTTCTCAGCACAGGCAGTAGCAGCTGAGCTTACATGCCCCAGACCAAAGTCCAGAAGCCAGGCTTGGAGATATGTTTCCTGCACAATATATTTATATAGACAACTAACCCGTCGCTAGTCTGCTGGCAGTTTTGCGTTTTCCTTGTAAACTGTTCTTATGTGCTACAACACATCTGGGCATTCTTAATTCTGCCTCTCACTTCATTACCTTTCATAGGAGACTCTGGGTTTACAGCAAAAGAATCAATAGTTTGAAAGTTTTAAAAAGTGCAATATTAAAAATTTAAAAGAAACCAGGAAATCATAGTCTCCATTCAGAGGAGGGGAAAAAAAAGCCTCCAGCACAAAAACTTTTTCTTTGGGTAAGGATTGAGGCTCACAATTAATTATCTTTATGCATGGCAGTTTGGGATTTCTTCAGAGATTTTACTAAATCTATGTGTGAGCATGCTTGTCTTCTGGAATCCACATTAAATATATTAAAAGAGTTTAGACACGGCATGGTTTGTTGGCAGCATTCATGCAAACTGGACTCCAGCAAACAATCTGTTGCTATTTACAAGGTTAGAAGGAAGGGGTTTGGAGCAGGGGGAAGAGGGGGTCTGCGGGGCACATCCCGCTGCCCAGCCTCTGCTTGCACAGGCAAGAGCCCCAGCCCTCTGAGGCTGGCTTCAGCGCAGGATCAATTCCCCGCTGTAGTATTTCTTTCCCTTGAGCAGATCTAATTGAAATCAGATCTTTGTGCTGTGTTAAGATTCCTCTGGCAGAGCCGGTCTTGGCGTTGTTTTCTTTACCATTTTTCCTATTACTGTTAGTACCAATCACCAGAACAAGGCAGCAAGGAACAGAAGAGAAAAGCAACATGCTGTGAAATTGTTGAAATAATTCAAAGGTTTCCACAGGAAACATCATCTCCAAATGCTTGAACACAGCCTCCCAGAAATAAATATAGTGTAGGGAAGCAGAGGGAGGGGGTGAAAAAGGAAGGGAGAAAGAGATTTAGTGATATTAAGAGGCTAAAGCAATCGGAGCGATTTGTAAATTACACAAGCAATTGTGTTCGCTCTGTAACATGCTTCGTGTAGCGCTGGAGAAAGATGCCTCAACAGTGCTTAACAGCCAGTTTTTACCTGGGTGTGTGGTCTGCAGCACCCTCCTTGCTTTGTTTTAAGGGGTGCCATTGGACTCTTTCTGGCTTTTTTTCCTGCAGCGATGAAAGTTTATAAAGTAAAAGTTGATTACAGAATAAAAACAGGCTTGGTTCAAAGAAGATCCGTCAGCACGTGCTGAGAACAGCATCAATAACATCCATGTATTTATTGATCGATATCTTTCAGTCATTCAGTTGGTTTTAGCAGATAACATTCTTTCAGTATTATCCATTCAAGCTGATATTAGCTGTACCGTTTTACTACCTATAACACTAAAATATGTTTCATTTTAATATTTCAAAATGAAAAGTCAATTCAATTATTTCGAGAAACAAAGCCAGCTTATTTTCTAAGCCTGAATAGGTAGCTAGCTTTCCAAATCATTATTTTGTTTCCTAGATGTAATATATTTGATTTGTAGAAGTGTGCGTTTTAGGAACGGTTAAATAACTCTACATTAAAACTGTTTTTTAATGGAAAAATAACTATTCAGTTAATCAGAGTTTCCCAGAAGCAATGGCTATGCTTTTGGGGGAAAATTTTGTTTTGTTAGAAGAAATAGAACAGCTTTTTGTTTTGAAACCATCAGTTTGGAGGTTTTGTAGGTTGGTTGAGCAAGAAAGATAAATGATAGACAGGAACATTTTAATGAAAATCATTTTCATTTCATTTTGGCTGCAATTTTGTAATCAGAAGGAAGGGACCTTTCTGCAGCTACTGCCTCTGAGTAGCCAAATATCCTCATGCCATCCATGGGAGTAGCTTACAATTTGGAAATGAGTATTTAGGTCTTTGATGGTAGACAGCCGTTTGAAGCATTTGCCTTCAGAAGGTGCCTTACAAGAGCAGAAAATCCATCTCTTCTATTGTCTTCAGGAGCTTGGCAGTTTCTGGGAGCTCCCAGCATCCTCCCCAGGCTCTCTTTGTCTGTAAACAAACTTGAGCTCTGCTCCCCCTACTCCAGTTCTCTAATCCTGTGCATGAAATCATTACCAGCTACTTGCAATGAACATGCCATTCTTCAGCTCACAATTATTGTTGTCAGCTTCACGTAGCAGTTCATCCCTTTTCTGCTTAATCAGAGGCATTAGATTTCAGGTATTCATGGAAATGGAGAAGAGTTTTGAGGTTTCTGAATACTTCTTTTAATGAATCTTGTGATATTTTTAATAAAGAGGTCAGAAATACATATTTTCTTCTTTTCTAAACGTTAACAAAATACAGAAAAATAAAGAAAGAAGGGGCGGGGGGAAGCAAGTTTCCGATGATTTTAGTCTGGTGACTGGATGTCCTTTGTGCATCTGTTCAAGTATTTTGTGGTTTGCATTTACGTCTGTATTTGCCCAATTTACAGCTTAAAAAAAATCAATAGTAATGTTATATTTTCATGAAACCAGCATTTTTTAACTAAGATCTCATGAGTAAATTAAATTTCATCCAAGCTGGATTACATCCAAGTTGGATTACTGTTGCAGGCCCTGATCCTGCAAATGCTTAGCACATGAATATTCCCGCTTTGTTTGTTCCTTGGACTGGGACTTGAGAGACCTGGAACCTAGTTCTAGGTTTCCTATACCTTCCCTCTTCCACAGGTCCCTTATTTGCTCTGAATCTCAGTTTCCACCATTTACTAAAAAAAGAGAAAAAAAGAGAAAAGTTGTGCTAATATTGACAGTCGATGTTGCATATATTTTCATATATATTTATGAGATATTACTTGCTGTGGTCATATATGAGCTATGAAATCACAAAATGTATCAAATACTATGGTAAATCAGACCTTTTATGAGCTATGTTCATTGCAGACTTTCCTGAAAACTACTCTATGACAGAAAAGCTATTGACAATTCTCTGCTTTTCCTCTTGTTGTTTAGTATCCTGTTGTTTCTACATCCTCCTGCTTCCGGCACAGGTAGACAAATTAAACAAGAGCATGGCTAAATTATTCTGTGCAGGGACCCTGTTTTTGGTCTGTACTACTTTAGGGCTGACAACTATTTTACATATTACAGACAAATTGCATATTTGTATTACAGACATATTACAAATACTAATAACACGAATAAGTTCTAATACAAAGCTTCAGCGAAGCAAATGTTATGTCAAAAAAGAGAACCACTGGAGCAGGTGGACACAAATGCTACTGTGCAACGTACAGAACAAAATTGCCCATGTGGTTGAAAGATGATCTTTGCTGTAGGCAGTTCTCTGGGCTACAACATAAGGTAGTACATGAATTAAAAGAGGATCCTAAGCCTTGGAGACATTAAATGTGACTTAATATATTATTGCATGTCAGCTGAGCTACTGTAACTGCCTGTGTATCAGCTCTGCCTCAACACCTCTTATGCCAGGCTCGGAGAAGTTGTACCACCCTGTAAGTGCCGTAAGGGCTAACAGCTCATATATTGACTGTTGCCATAGCTCAGCTGGGATAATGTAATTTGTTCTGCCAAAGTAATTTGGGCTTGTTCCTGAAACCCTTGTGATCTGTGAAAGTCTCAGTAGTAGCTTGAGGGAAAATGGGGAAAAAGAAGAGATTCACCCATTTGTTCATTTACAGTACAATAAAATAGCAGCCTGCTAAGCCATCCTTAAAGAAAGTATTGATAAAGAGATTGCCTACTGAAAATTTGAAATGTCTTAAGAATGATGTTTTTACTGTTCACCATAGTGTAGGTGATAGCACTTATGGAGCAAGTGAGAAGGGGTCCCACTGCAATAGACCCCGCACACGCAGGGTAGTAAAAATCTGAATCCCTGAAGAGTTCACAGTCAGCAATGATTAACCAGCCCAAGGGCCTGTAAAGTAGGAATGAAACGCAGTACTTAACCCTTCAGTGGTCTGGAAACCAGCGTGATGCATGGCATGGACCAAATTTCTTTTGACTGTTCATTAAGGTCAGCATGCTCCTTTGCAGTTTGTAATTTTTTGTGGGTGTTCTGCGATGTGGCAAACCCTGATTACTTTACCCCAAAGTGGAATTGAAGTTCATCTGATCAAGCCCAAGTACTAGGAAGTGAATATATCTGATAAATAAATACATGCAAAACAGAAGCAATGAAATTAATTTTTTTATTCTCCCCAGATGATTTATAATATTGCTGTCTTTATGAGACTCAGCTTTGTGAGGTAATACAGTTTATCAGATATTAAACATTAGGTATTAAATTATATGTATAATTCCTCACTATAACACCAGACATATATATATACACATATAAATATATATATAAAATAACTTTTTTTCTGTATAGAGTCTGTGCATCCAACACATCTTTTTCAAAACTTTACATTGCTCTTCCTCCTCACCAAACATCTATGACTATGACTGCAGGACACAGACCTCCCTTTCAATCAATGTATGCGCATCTCCTCCTTGAAAGAAGACCATTATCCTATGGTATTTAGGTGAAAAAAGCACACGATAGGATCTTAGAGTGGCTGTGGCAAAAAAAAAAGATCCACTTTGATTTATGCGAGGTGCATTGGGAGCTGTCTGATGTGAAGTCAGCAGCTGAAGGGCAATGAATAATTCAGCACTAGGATCCGTCACATCATCTCTCTTCCCATCTTATTGTTGTTTTTACGTAATTGCAAAGTGAAAAATAAATTGATGTCATAAAGAAAGCTGCATCATTTTTCTGAAAATACACATAAGAATTGTAGGTACACTTCTGCTGCTTTGTGAGCCCTGTATGATCTTACTGTGTGTAAAATTAAAAATGTGTCTTTATTAACACCTTCTCTAGGGTTAGATGGGTGATCCATGCAGCATGACATCTTTTACATTGGTGTTAGTAGCCTACATTGATAGAGAATGATGTTTCTGAATTGCTACTTTCAAGCACTCCAGTGCCATTGCCCTTGCTCTGTGCTTCCTTAGCAAAGCTTTAATGCAGACCTGAAACTGAGGCATCTGCCTGTGTTGTATGGGAAATTTTGTTTGCTGAACTGCAGACAAAAATAAAGCCAGGTGGAAAGGTTCAGCTACCTCAGGGGAGATTTGGAAAGAGAAGTTTTGGCCAATGATGCTTTTTTTTTCTCTGGGCATCCAAAATAACCCAACAAAAAGGCAGGATTTGGTCAGTAGGCTCACTGATCCTATACAAAGTAAAAAGCTCAGCTGGCTGGCTAGATATATACACAGACACATGTACATTTACATTCCATGCTTCCATAGCATTCTGAGAGTTCCGAGGAATTGGTGAGTGGAAGAGCCTGTTCAAGGGATACTTTTCTTGCTTGTAGAGTAGACTGACATTTTGTACTGACTCACAAGGTTTGGGTTATAAGAAAATGTAGAGTACTGCAAAATTCTTGCACTTTGAGCTGGAGGTTTGGCATTCGCCCCTTTCAGAGGTAAGTCTGAAAAGTAGAGTTCAGACCAAGGAGACTGGGACACAGAGTAGGAAAAGATCTGACTTCTTTGTTCTCATTTCCTGGTAAAGAGTGCATTATCCATCATTGTGTTTAAGCATGCTCTATGCCTTGCTGTTATTACTTCATGACTGGGGGGAAAAAAAAAAACGACAACAAAAAAAACAACACAAAACCAATTTTGGCATATTTTTGCCTTTTAATCTCACTTGTTCTAAAAGATGTCATAAACAGCTCCAGCTTCCGACTCTCCTGTCTTCCACATAAAGCACAGTCCCTCTGTTCTTGACTTTGTCCTTGCCTCGCTAACATGAGGCTGATGTGAGTAAATGCTATTTCTTAGAAAAGTTCTGACTCAACAATGTAAGTTTTCAAAGGAGAATGAATGCAATCTGTGAACTGAATTGGCAATGCAGGCAGATTAGAAGAAATGCTATGCAATACCCAGATCACGCCATTTTAATATCTAAAGATGATTGCTTTTAGGAAGGAGACAATAGGTTTAGCATAGAGGTGACAAAACATATTCTTTTTGCCTTTCCTCTTGGTAAACAAACTTCTTTCAGAAATGAAATAAAGCTGTATCATGCAACAGGGATGGAAAGGGGAAGACGTGGCATGGGGGCTGTCCTCCAGCTGGTAAGATAATAGGTATTTACCAAAAGGAGCCAGCAGAGACCTGATACCTTTTGTCTTGCAGCTAGGTTGTCAAAACTGAAGGGCTGTGTGGTTTTTTTTTCATTCATATTAGTTGTTTTTCTCAAAGGTCAGGTCAGCTGGAAAAGCCTTCAGTTTTGGGGTCAAACATCCCTCAGAAGCAGGTTTTGAAGGATGGCTGGTGAGTGGGAAGAGCAGCAAAGGCATGCTGAAACAAGGGAAGGGACCTAAAATAAAGTGGTTTGAGGTGCAATACAGGTTGAAAGAAAAATATTTAGTTGGCAAGATCTGCAATTCTTAGCAGTTAAGCACAACACCTCTGTGAAGACTCATTTTGAGTTCTCAGCATTCCCATCTGATCCTCTGAGATCAGACTTTTCCCCAAACCTTCCTTACTTTGTCTCTGTTCTCTTCCAGCCCTGCCTTGGAGGGTGGATGTTGGTATATCAGACTTGGTTTCCTTACCATTCATACTGATGCTATTCCATCAGTACAGAGAGAAATTACTCTGTTGTATACTCCAGTTTCCATTATCTGAAGTAATGGAGGGCTGGGATAGGCTGATAATGGGAAAATGAGGATAATATAATTATTATTGCCTCTGGGTGCTGGGCAAGAAGCCTTGACAGAAGAATTAAAAAAGGGGAATGTGAAGATCACCAAGTGGACACCGTAGTTGATTTTTCATGTTCGTCAAATCCTCAGCATCATATGTGACTACTCTGTGATGATGTGTAGCATCACCACTCTACATACACCAATTGTTAACCCAGTCTGAAAACCATGAGACTCCATTAATGCTCCCAAGTTTATTGTTTGTAAAAAATATTCCAATTCCTTGGTTTTGCCTATGGATTCCAGGCCTTCAACACATGCATTCTTATTTTTAAACCTTTCTCAAACCCAGTGATGCTGTGAAACATCCTGGCCTTCCTCTTTTAATAATAAAAAACCAGAATGAAACCTAAATCGTTACAAAGTTACTGAAGTCAAAGAACTGGAGCTCTTTTAGGAAATCAAAGTTTGCCAGGCTCTCAGTAACATGGTGATGTTTGGCAACACTGGGGGAATTTTTGACTTAGCGATTTCTTACCAGAGTTAAAATAGGACAGAAATAGAGAAAGTAGAATTTTAAGGGGGTTTAAGTTTCTTTTTCTGTTATTGTTACTGTATCTCTTTTGTTTGGTTTGGGGTTTTTTCCTTTTTTTTTTTTCTTTTTTTTCTTTTTTTCCTGCAGAGCCTATTAGTTTAATGCTGCAGGTGTGTCCCTCTCCACCAGGTGATCCTCCCTCTTATTGGCCCTTAGCCCAGATTCTTCTGCTTCATTCAGTGCTCCCAGGTCTCTTATGTTTCTCTCTGTGGTCCTTCTGACAGTGTTAGCAGGTCAGCCTCTTGTCAGTCTTGCATCAACATCCTTCATTTCTGATTGCAGAGGCAGCTCTGTCCCATCTTCCCTTGTCATCTCCTACTACCTGCCATTATATCTCTCACTGAAGGACAAAAGGTAAGTGACCACCTTTATTTTTACTGGCTTAAATGACCCTGCACCAAAGCAGTTTTGTTCCTTACCTCCTGCTGTGACATAACAAATTGCAAGTCCAAGGCAGAGGTTACTACAGCAATAAGTGACAGGAATTACTTCCCCAACTCAAGCAAAAGATTATTCTTGTCCAGGATTCCCGGAACCTGACTGGTAATCAAAGCGAAAACTTGCCCATATGAGCAACCCTACATTTTTAAGAAATAAAGAAGTGACAAAGCTATGGAGTAAGAAAAGTTTGTAGCTTCCAAACAGATTTTTAAAAATATAATGCTAAAAAAAAAAAAGTAGAAAAAAAACCGCTACAAGAAAGTGTCCTTTATAAGCTTTTGTCAGAAAAAATTATTTGCGTTCTTGAAAATAAAATCTCAAGCAAATAACAACCTCCTCCTGCTCGCCCCCATACCAGCAATCTTGACTATTTCAGGGATTGTACATAATGAGGACTCAGTTATCTTCATGGAGGCAATGACGTTGTTCTTGAAAACACTTAACTGGGGTCTTGGTTTTAAGGAGAAATATTCCTTAGTGCATTATTGCTGTGAATTGTAAGTGCTGAGTTTCCAAGTATTTTCCAAGCACATGCTTGGCATTAAAATGTAAGGTTTTCTTCTAATTTCTCATCCCTTAATGGATAAACTCTACTGGGGTTTTGAATGCAAAGACATCAGAAAAACACATGGATGATTTATTTTAGTTTATAAGCAAAGTTTTCCTCAAGTCTCTTGCATATATTGTCTTGTAGCTGGTGATTTATTTTAGTTTATAAGCAAAGTTTTCCTCAAGTCTCTTGCATATATTGTCTTGTAGTTGGTCAGATACAAAGTAAAACAGAACCGTCACCTGAATTCTATTCCGTTACATGTACCTTTAACACTGAGGAACTGTATAATCCAATATAGGATGTAGGTGAGAAGAGCCTAATCTAAACCAGTAGTTGATATTGTATTCCTTTTTTTAACGCTTAATTCCTAACAGTTGCATGAAAGTTTTGTAGACACTTTCCTGATGTGGATAATAAGGTCATTTCAAGTGCATGTTACCAGGAGGGTGCTCTCTTGGATCTGTTTGGGGTCGGGGAAAAGATTTACTTCTATCTGATACTAGAATTGTTTAGCACAAAATATATAGGGGGAAAACCCCAACAATTCAGCAGTTGTGTTCTTGTAGGTTTAATTTGGAAAGCAATCATATGTTTCCTATAGAGCCGGTTACAGCTGTTCGGGGAGAGGATTTGAGAAAGGGGTCTTGTTTGTTTTCATGCCCGGGTTAGTTTCCAAGAGACGCTTTCTTTTCCATTTGGACAAATAAATGCAGCAGAGTATTACTGAAACCAGGACACCAGGGAGCTTACCTGGCATACTGGTTCCAGTTTGGTGTGAGTCTCAGGGATAAATAAATGCAATTGCTGAAGTTCGGTATGCCCAGAAAAATCTGACAGGACCAACCATCAGTGAATAAAAGCTGCAGGAGTACAGCCTTTCTGCTTCAACAGCATCTGATTGAAGGGGAAACAACAGGAGGTTGGAGCAGGGGCTTTAAGCTGTGACTTTGTTGCTTCTGTTTCTCTTAAAATATAGTATTAGCCCAGGTTGCAAGCTTTGAGTCTCCAGTCTCAGTTTCCATGTACAGCATTTTCATTGATCCTTATCTAGACAAGCAACTTGTTTTGCTGCTAGGATTATAAACTTCTTTAAGAGAGTGATCAGCGCAACCCATGTTCTTTCCTCCAGCGCAAAAATATACACTAATTAAAAATGTTTCTAGGCAGCTGGAACTGGTGTGTGAGACTAAAAGAAGTCCAGCACTTCTATGGAGACGAAAGGGAATACCTGTAACAGAAGAGTTTAAAGTCTCTCATATAAGGTCAACATGAATGCTGCAAGGTTTGGGTACTTTTTGTTCATGTTGCTAATAAGAACCATTTAGAATCTGACTTTTTCAAGTAAATTCTCTTCCCAGAAAACACAAACCAAATGAAACTGGAGCATTTAGTTCAAGGCTGTAATGTAGCATATTAATTAGTCTGTAAAAATGGATTAGTATAAGGAAGAGTAACATACTGTGGACTAACTTCTTTGGTGACTTCAATGGGAGAAGTGCTTGTACACCTGAGGGTAATGTTTAAATTGCCCTTTGATCTTAACTTCTGGAGCTCAAGTGAGAACTTTATTAAAGATTAATTCTTGGAGCCATTACTAAAATATGGACAGACATTCCCAGAGGCAGATGCATCTGGGCTGTGGCTGGGGGACAGATGACACTGTAGACACTGCAGAAAGCAGCTTCATAAGGCTGGGGACATTGGCACATCTAAGATGTAGCTTCAGAGCCTGTAACCACACTTCTTCCAGTAAATAGGCACCCTATTTCTGTTCTCATGAGATGACTAAATGGCGCTGTCCCTTTGTACAGTGAGGAAAAAAGCCAAGTCCTGTAAAGAGTTATCCTGTCTTATGTCAGTCATTCATGGACATTTATAGTTAAAGAAAATAGAACAACATCCCACTGCATACGGGCATCTTGGATATGGCTCTTCAATGGCAATTTGTTAATTGATTATTTTTTTTACTCTTTATAATTGTTTTATTGACACCCAAGTGTGTCAAATGCAGAATTAGTAGTTTGCATGGTAATGCCCTCTTGGGGGCAGAAGGCCGTGGTATGCCAGAGTCACAATAATACTACTTAACCTGGTTTCCTTTCAGTTGGGTTTACAGGTTTAAAATCTGTGATACCAGGCAACTGCCTGACTTCCCTCAAGTGCTGCAATAGGCTATTATGTTTTGCAGAATAACAGGGAAAATTATAAATTTTGATATTTAGGTAGTGATAAAGATATTTCTCTCTGTCTCTGGCACAGCATTAAATATGGTCTGGCAATATTTGATGAATGTGCTGTCATCACTCTTCTGGGTAGTGCTGTAATTCCTGGTTTTCAGATGACAGGTCAGGGAAACACACAAAACTCTCACAGAAATCAAGGGTCAGATGCCTAAGTATTTTTCTGGTGCTCTGTCTATATGCTTTGTTCACAATGATGAGGGAAAATGAGGACTAGATCCATGCTGAGGAGGTTTCTCAATACATGTCCTGGTACCTGCTCGCTTGCACTGGGAGTCTCGTCCCTAGGAAAGCTCTGTCTCATGGTCTCAGAGATTTGTGGTCAAATCTTTGCTACAGGTGGAGGGCAAAGTTTCTGCTACAGTGGGTGGAAAATGATCCATTAGCATTTTGTGTGCCTGGCATGGAGAGGTCAGATGTCTGAGGCTTATGTGAAAATATCTTTGGAAATCAATATACAGTTTCTCAAGGATTGCATCTGACAGAGTACTGACATTGGTGTTGTCTGTAGATGAACAATTCACTAAAGTGAAATAATTCCCTTTTTTGCCATACAATTTTCCAGTATGAGTATTTTATTTCTTAAATAAAGAAAGCTTTATTTGCTCACTTTTGGGATAATGTAATTTGAGCTCGTGATCTCCCTTCTCCAAATGGTGTCAGGTCTGAGTGGTTTGGGTGATGCTCCCAGAGTCCCAGCAGAGTTGTGTTTCAAGGGCTTCCCTCTTCTTTTTTGGCAGATAGAGTACTGGATGCTCATCCAGCATCTTAGGAGAATGATCCTTTTCTTCCTTCACGTACCTCCTCAGCTGCTGAGCAGCTGAAGAGCTGACAGAATTAAATTACATTGCTGCTGCTGCTATTAACAAAGAGTAAAGAGAAACTGTTACATCTGGCTTCACTTCTTTGCCAGAGTCTTCATTTAATTGTTTTCTAATTTGAAGAAAACCACAAATGACAAGATGAAACTGCTAGAAATGTAAATACAAGAGTCAAATTGCTCTTGTCAGATTTCTAGTTCACAAACCATGGTAATGCGATTCTGCATATCTGACCAATAAACAAGGGGTGCAGCGTGTGGATGCTGTTGATTTCTTTCTCCAAATTTGCAGTCCCCTCACAAAAATGCTTTAATTTGAAAGAACATTGAACGTGCTGAATTTGAGGACCCAGCCTGACAGCTGCAGGCTTCTTCAGTGCATGCTCCAAGACAGCGTTTCTCCTTGGCAGTAAATAGGGAATCCAGATTGAGCTGGCTGAAAATGGTTTTATTATTTGTTCTCTGCCACTTTTGCAATGATTTTTTTTTTCCTCATTTTAGTTAGATAATGATGAAATATATTTGAAGAATACAGAAAGTTTCACAGACTGCGCTATGGAGGCTCATCCAATTTCTAAATGCATGCTCAAAGTCAGTATTTATACCCTTTCTTGAAAAATACAAACCAAATAGTACCTCTAGTCAAAGATTTTTCACTAATAAATTTGGAAAAAGTTTGATCCTCGGATAAGAAATTTAGAGCAAATTAGTCCTGAACAGATTTTTAGTGAAGAATAATTTTTATTCTTTGGAAAGTCCTTGTGAACAGTAAAGTCCATGTTAGTTTACAGATGGTTTGTTAGTCAAAAATAAGAAGTTGACAGTTAAAATACAGAAATGCAGAAAAAACATCTGCAAGCTAATGTTTCTTTTCACTTCAGACACTTGCAGTCTTGGTCCTGAGCTCCACCGAGCACATTTACATGGTCAAATGACAAAATCAATCACCACTAAGGGATTCCCTGGCTGAAAGAAATTCCCAGGTAATGTGAGGACCCTTTATTCCTTTACAAATACGTTGCAGCCTATCAGCACTGGTGGGGTCTGGCAGATAGCTGACCCTTTCGTGAGACGTCCCCACTGCAATTTGAATGACACAGTTGGCCAAGTGGCTGAAACTCATACATTTCCTTTGAAGCTGCCCCATTGTGGAGGCTAACAACAATACTGGATTGATCCCTATCTGCTGCACGGGTCAGCTAGCGGGTCGGTTTGAAGGACAGCTCATTGGAGCTGCAATGTCATGTGTTGAGGGTTATCAAAATGCTGCTTTTTCCAATCTGTTTGAGTTCAGTTTGTTTGCTGTGGAGTTCTTGCAGTGAAGCTAAACACTGCTCGTGATGTGACTTAAACACAGAGCTGCAAGAAAGGAGCAGAGCCCTGGGGGGGCAGAGAGGAGCACAGCCAACAAGCACCAGTAGAAAGTGCAGCTGTCACAGACGAGAGAGAAGTTAAAAAGGGAAGGGGAAAAAAAAGCCTTGACTGTCCCTCAGGGGCAGGGGCTGCTGTCGTTCCAAATGCCGACAGCTTTCCAAACCTAAACCAAAGCTATAAAATATGAAATATAATGAACAAAAGTTGGCACCAACCCATGTGTAGCTGTCAACCTAATAAAAACAAAACTATCTGGCAGCTGGCACTTAGGTGCTGGGAGATGCCAGCTCTGGACTCCTGCAGAACAGGTTTTGCCTTTGCCTTCTACTTCTGGATGTTTGCTAGATTTTAAAATGTGCACCAGAGGGTGAGGAAAGAGGCACCTGCACACCTGAGCAGACCTTGGTCATCAAAATGAGCATCTACAAATTATGCGTCCCTTCACACTTTCCCATTTAGAGAGGACAAACAGAAAGGGAGTGGTGGAGACTGGATGTTACTACATTGTGGTTCCACATCCTCTGTCATTTTTCTGTTAAGCGCTGGTCTAAGCTACTGACCTGGCCACAGTGAGTGGAACTGATTTGCTTTTGATGTGGACAATTAGCAGGTTTGGTGGCACAAAGCTGGCAAAGGGCATAATCAACCCTAAATCAGGACTCTCATTAATTTTGTAAAGCAAATCTAAAAATAAAAATTCATTTAATGGACCATCTAAGAATCAATCAGAAGTGAGATTCATGGGGGAGTGACGAGTGTTGGGGTGTCCTATACCAGTGTTGGGGTATTCTTTCTATATCAATAATTAATTCTGGACAATTACAGAGATGAGTAGGATGAAGCAGCTGATGATGACAGCCCTACACCTCCACTTTGTTATTTTAGCCTGTGCTCACTGGGGAGTCTGCTTCCCCAGCTCTGACTGAGAGGCAGACTGCTTTCCAAGTTGACATTAGCAGAGTAAGGTACCTTGTGTGGGAGGAATCGTGGCAAACCCAGGCCTTTAATTCCAATGTAATCCTCAGATATTATACCTGCTTCATGCCCCCACACTCCAGGAATAAATAGCTACCTGCAATTGCATTGCAGGCATATTTTTTAATATTTTCTCTGCAAACTGCTCCTCATTACAAAAGAATCTACTTTGAGCATGTCTCACTCCTCACAGACAAATTGCTCAGTGGAATCTCCTGTGAATTTCCCCCTCTGTAAGTTAGAAAGTATTTGTTCATTTTTATGAAGGGCAGCCTCTCGATATTTAGTGCAAACAGTCTATGCCTCAGGCACCTGACACTCATGGCAAGCAGACATGTCTTTTGGTAAATGACAGTGTCCATGTCGAGTGGAGAAAGCAGCTGGTTGCAGACATTCAAGGGTGGAGAGTGAAGGTTTCCATTGTAGGGAAATCCTACTCATGGCTAGGTACAGCCTCCTTTACTTCCTTGCCAGCAGACTTGATCATGTTTAAGGGTCCAGCACTTGCTCTTGTTTTTAACAATATGGGTTTGTTTTAGCTGCAGTGAATTTGCCAACCATCCCCTCCCAAATTACCCTGGCACTGAACAGATCTATACCGCTCATCTCTCAGGCTCGTGAGCTCTAATGGTGATAGAGGCAACATGCTTCCCATCAGAAATGTTGACTTAATACTATGCAGTTCAGTTGTATAGATGACCACAGAGAAAATAAGATCAATTCTCTATTGAGAGAATTTGAGAAGATCTCCTCTTGTCATTGTGTACCTCAATAATTACATTAAAGGCTTCCAAGTTAAGAGAATTCTGTGAACAGATATCTATAAATGTAGTGTTCCTTTCTCAAACTGAATCTTTGGCACCCAAAGATTGGCCATGAATAGCTGGTCCTTTCCCTTCTGAAACACATCTGCCATGAGCACATACATACAAGTATCTGCATTCATGCACTCCTATGTAGCTGTTCAGGAGCATTTGTGTGGGCTCAGAGGATTTTATGGGTGAAACGCAATTTTCATTAAAAATGACCTATGTGAAGACATGATCTATCACACCCAAACTGCTAATGGTTAGTTCCAGTACATGTAAACAGGTTTATGTATTGTTTATCTGGCTCTTATATGTAATTAAGGTTGTTGTAGAAAGGTTTGCTTCCAATTCGCTCTGCCTGTGTGTCTGCCTAATGTTTGCTGAGATCCCTGCTTTATGTCACTCATTACAATGGGGAGGCTATTGGACTTTGCTCTTATATATCAATGTTTTTGTGTCAAGATGATAAAGGAGCAAAATTTGAAGTGTTTGTATAGAAAACATGAAGATCCAAGTGAAGCCATAAAGCCAGCTAATCTGGGCTTAAACCATAGGTCTTTTTCACTTACTAGAGTTTGAAATGGTAGCCACGTAATTCCTTTTCTCTGACACTAGAGATTACCTTACTTTTTTTACACAAGGTATGCTACAAACCTCAGTGAAGGCAATTTTGGCATGGATATCAGATATGAAATAATTGTTGGTGAGGGTGACCCACTGCTGGAACCTGTCCCCATAAGGTGTGGGAAACTCAGGTCTTATTTTAGCTATTAAAAAAATTGTGTTCTTACTAAGCTAGTTGCTCAGTATCCCACACAGATCAGCAGTGAGAAAGACACCTTTAGAGTCAGACCAGCCAACATGTCTTGAGAGATGCTGAAATCGTTTCAGAGGTACCCGCTTTTCTCCATAGGAGACTTACTGAGTAGCTTAATAGATAACTTAATAAATAGTTTAGTAGGTAACTTCTAGAGACCTGAATTTCGATTATGTCTGGTTATTCCTGCCCATAGAAACTTTCCAAGACATGCTTACACTGAACCTCTGGCTTCCTGGTTTAAATGCCTGGATCCCTGACTGCAAACCATGGGATGTGCAGTAGAGGACATCAGGCTGGATAAAAGTTTGGATAATCACAGTGGTCCCTTACTCACTTCATAAGATTTGAAGACAGGGCCAGGACTGCAGAATACATTCTGCATATTCCACTGAAAACGTTGGAACTGAGAGAGAAGTAGTATGATTTGCAGAGGTGCTGTTTGAAGCTGCAGATGCTTTTCCAGATAGGAGATCTGCATATGGGGAGAGCTTGAACAATGGACCATTCAGGATGGTCTCTCCGGGACAGCATGCGGGTTGTTTTGGCAGCAGAAAGAATCTCCTTTGGAGAAGATATTCTTTCCTCACTCTTGAGAGAATGAGACAGAGTAATGTCACTAAAACAATGCCTCAGAAAAACCTTCTAGGGAGGTTTCTCTTTAGTCTCATTTGAAATGCTAGAAGCCCTTTTTGTGTGTGTGTGTGTGTTTTTGTTTTAATGATACATTCTTGCAAGGATTCAATCTGTCATCAGGGGGTGTATGAAATTCCCTTTGACAATTATGGGGGTTCCACCCATAGATCAAAAAAAGAAAGAAATAAAAGAGGAAGAAAGAAAGAATAGCTCTCTGTCTATCAGCAGCCCAAGCCCCACATTTGCACCGTGCCAAAGGCTGCACAGCATGTAAGTTGTTGTGATCATTCCCATCAGAAACCAGAACTGTTAGCTAGGAACAACTCGAAAGGTTTTGCATGGGTAGCACTTGCACGCACTCAAATTAGTAGCAGGTGTTGTAGCCTATTGTATATTCGTTTTGCGGTGGAAAGAAAGCACTGCCAGGTCAGCGATAGAAGGGGCTCATGCCTCCTTCTGTCCCCCCTTCCATTCTTCAGCTTCCAAGCCAAGCAGATCCCTGGCTTGGCCATCCTGCATGCTTTCTTGTCATCAGCACCATCAGTAATGGTTTCCTCGCTTCGGGTATGAGTCGGGTTGTGCTCTGTGCCAGAATGCTTTGGAAGGAAATCATTCCGAGTCAGCCTAATGCCATAACAAGCTCTGCAACAGCTGCAGCAGTGATATGCTGGCAAGCTGTGTTGACCTTTTAAAATGAATAAAGAATGACTATTTCCACAGTACATATAACTCTTGTCCCAAACCCTATCTGTGTGCCCAGACAGCTCAGGCATGATGCTGAATTTGCAAGGAAGCATTTTTTATTTTTGCCTCTTTTTTTAATGTCAAATTTTATCAAAGCCTGTAAAATTATTTTACAAAGGTTAATCCTCTGAAATTTAAAGTCAAAATATCCTGTTCTAGAGGATGGCAAACAGGTTCTGAGAGGTTAAGGAATTTTGTAATGATCATACAGTGCACTTGTAACAGGCACAAGAATAAAATCTGGAACTTTCAGGTCTCAGTTCCCTGTTAATCCAAGCTTCATCCTTTAAAGAAATGTGTAATTGAAGAAACAGAATGTGTATACAGTGATCTCTTCCAGCAGTCTGCATTCTAGAGATTTCCCAAGCCAGAGAATTTGAAACCCAAACCTTGTTTACTATCCACTTAACAATCTCTTCTACAGGTTTGTCTTTCATCCAACACCTATTGCTGTCCTATAATCAGGATGGTGGTCAAATGTTTAAAGATCATTCCACAGCTGGTGATCTGGCACCATCCCTTGGAGAAGAAAGACTCTAATGAAAACCACCAATTAAAGAAGGTTGCATCATAATTTAGTGGAGACTGGTTTGTTTTACCATGCTCCCAGTTACCTGTTAGCTCTCTTAGAGACATTTTGAAGGTCCTCAGCCCTACAGCATCTCACCAGGGAGACTGCCCTAGTGTTCGGGTCCATGGGGTACACAAATCTTGTTGCCCGGCAGGATGCAGTAGGAAAAATCCACCTTTTGACCTAAAGCATAAGAGATACCAACCTTATAGGAAATAAATATATTTCCATTAGTGTGCTTTCATATTGCATCTACATTCAAAACGTTGATGAAATTGTTACAACTGCATTGTCGGGAATGTGGACTTACTGAAACTCCTGTTTTCTTGCTGGAAAGATGGTCAGTTTAACAAAGTTTTCATCACTAGTTCTTCAAATGTTCCAAATTATGAAAATGCTTTCTTCCAATATTTTCAATGTTAAAAAATAATTTTTCTGACTTTTTAAAACAAAAAAGCCAATGCCACAAAAATAGTAATAATTAAATTAAATATTTTAAAACTATTTGAGACAAAATGTTTCACTTGGCCTGAACTGTGTCTCCCACTTGCAACAATTGTCATATTAGACTTTCATCTCAATTCAGGGTGCAACTTTTTTTCCTCAAACTCTATCTTCATGGTAGAAAAAAATTTTCCTGCCCAATGTTAATGTCCACATTAGAGCACAAAAGCTGTTTTTTATGAAGATCCACTAAAATCAAGGCTGCTGTCAGTGAATCATGAAAGTGGACTTGCTTGTTGAGGCTTCCATGGTTCTCAAGGAAAACCTTTATTTTCTACCTTGCTCTCTACAGGCAAACAATGTATGCTGGAGACATTGTGGTCCATATGGAGAGGAATGTTGAACCCAAGCCAGATGTTTGTAAATGTTAACTTTGAAATGTGGCACAATACCACAAGCTGTCAAGTTGTGTAAAAGCTTTAGCAAAGACAAAAACAGAACGTAATATTTACCAGATGAAATTTCTCTGTAATCTTGTTGGAATTTTGGGAGTATCCAACTTTCATGGATTTTGAAATGAGCCCTGTATCATTTTTTTGTTTTTTTTCTCTCTCTCTTATAAAGAGGGATAAGGAAAAAACCCATGCTAATAAGAAGGAAACATTTTACATGGGCAAACAATGGATTTACTTATAATGTCCTCGAGCAATTTCAGATGGGTATAGATTTCCTTGAAGACTGAATCCCATGGAGGATGCGAATTTTTGGCATCATATTTAAAGACTTTTCCTGGGGGAAAAAAAATTCACCAAAAAACCACAAACCAAACAATGCTATTTTGGAACAGTTTACTAAATTGGTAGTAAGTAGGATGATACCATAGTATTAACAACATTTTTCATAATGCCTGAATTATTGCAGTAACATATGTTAAACCCGTGCAAAGCTATCCAATATATTTCATGTCTTTTGCCAAAAATAATTTAATTAATACATATAAAAAGATGAGTAAAACATTTCACTACTTGAATTAAAGACATATGACTCAGTCCAGAAATAATATACTAACTCAAGGAGTCTAAGGTGACATTTTTTGCTCTCTGCTAAGAAAATTCTTATCCTTGGTGACTTCCTGCTTTTAATTTTTGTGAGCCCCCAGTATTTCTGAGGTGCTGCTCTCTTCAGCACCAGGCTGGTATCCTGTTAGACCTCTTCCCCTACTAGTTAAAAACTAAAGGCCTGTCTTAGATGTGATCCCAGAGCTTTTTACCTGCTTACCTAGCCCAAGAGGAGCTGTACTCTGGCTAAGAAAAAGTTGCTGAGACCTCACCTGGGAGGAGGGAATGGGTATATGAGAACAGCATTCCACACCCTGCAGAGACATTATTACCTCTGAGCCTCAAATTAATAGTGTCTGTCAGGGAGAGCAACCAGTTTCTGCCATGTCTCAGCTGGCAGAAGACCAAGAAAGGATTCTGTCCAGCTGGTCTTATTTATTGCAGCCACTGGGCTGCTCAGTATCACTCTGGATGGGATTGGCAGGGATCACGCTGTAGAATCTGGGATTTCTCCAGTGCTTTGACACACCTCCCCGGTACTTATGTTTGCTGTAAGATAGATACATAGCATATATGTTTTGGTGGTGAAGAAAACATTTGTTGAAGGCGTGACTGAATTGGCGCCAGCAATTCAGTCTTTTTCAAAATATCTTCAAGATCCAAAAATAGCAAATACACAGATCTGCAAAGAATGATGGGCTATTTTGAGGGTTATGTTGGATCTGGTTCCCAGCATCAAGGAAACGAGAGCAGTGCATTCTGTTGAATCGCTGCTAAAACATAACTGAGAACAGTGATTTGTATCGCTTTATACTCACCAGAGTCATAGAGATTGCTGTTTGTGTTGCTTTGTTTTGCTGTTTGTGCCAACAGCAATTGAATTTAAGGACTTCATTTTCCAGGGAGTCTCCATCCAGCTACTGACTCGGTGTGCACGTCATTTGCATGCTCAAACAATAGAATGTGA
This sequence comes from Coracopsis vasa, assembly GCA_026283785.1. Taxonomy (NCBI): domain Eukaryota; kingdom Metazoa; phylum Chordata; class Aves; order Psittaciformes; family Psittacidae; genus Coracopsis; species Coracopsis vasa. The sequence goes on from JANHGB010042688.1 coordinate 67,547, forward strand.
ATATACAAATAGTATTTGTGTGCGTGCACAAATCAAGTCATTGGCATGCTAGTTAATTTGCATTGCAAATTGAGTGCCAGACTTTCAATATTTGGCTCTCATTAGGGCAATTATATAGAGGAAAATAAACAAATATTGAAATCTTGAAACTTTCTTTTTTGAACATTGTAAACCACGATTATTGACATCTATCCAAGTGTATTTATTTGCATGGAAAATAAAGCCTGTGGGTATATATTCGTACTAATTTACTTCAGGGAGGGAGAGACCAAAGTTAGATGGCAAAGTTACTTGTGAAGTAAATACAAGAACAAATGCTTTTCCAGGTTGTTTATTCAAAGTATATAAATTAGATATCTGGAATAGTCAGAAAAATATGATACGATGACTTCTTTGTTTACCACTGTGTTGAACTACAAAAACTCATCAGCTCTTTTCCCCTGCCCCCATCCTCTAGAGCATCAGGATGCTGTAAGATCAACTATCAGCTAAGTAGTGTTTTCAGTACATGACTGTGGGCACAAAGATCTCCCTCATTCTGAGTAAACAGTAGCTTCCATTTTCCCTAGTAGTTGCTGGTTTGAGATTGTAAGGAGAGTTCCCACACATCAACCCCCCAAGTTCCTGGGTAAGATTTCAGCTGGAATAGTTTCCTCCTAATGGAGCACGGTCGTTTATTTGAATGTTATTCACTTGATTCCTTTCCTAAAGACCTCGCCCAGTAGGACTTCCACAAGCAAAATTCTTGCAGGACTGCAGCTTGTATTTTGTCTGGAAAAATGAGTATTTGCTAAATGATTAGTAAGTCATATGTGATAAACAGGCTGCTCACTTCCCTTATTCTAAGTAAGAACAACTCCTGGAAACTCTCTAATTCTAGGAAAGGATTAGGATTGTCTTTTCTGGTTGTGCTTGATGAACTGATAGGACTTGATAGATTGGATCAAGAGTCACGTATCACCCATTTCAATACCCAGAATCCTACATATTTTCACAGGGAAATGAGGAATCACGGATACCTGCAGATGCTGTCCATTTTCCACCAAGTACAACTGAGGACATCTAAGTCCCCTGTAGATAAAAATGGATATAAAACCCAAACCAAGTAGTTCAGCATCTCTTCTGGAAGCTGTGTATTTTTTAAGTACTTCATTAGCACTCATTACCCACTCTTGCTGCTGTATGAATGGGAGTGTATTTCTTATTAATGAGGAGTCAGAGATAAAGGACCAAAATGGCTATGTTTTGAAATTGGGCAAGCTGGTTTGTATCACTGCTATAGATATGAAAGTGGAAGAGAAATGTTTGAGATCTGTGAAGATTTGGGTGTGATTTCCTTTGGATAAAGGGGTTTCATCCTTCTCAAGGTGAGCTAATACGACTTGCACTGAAAGGATATATAGGACGCTGCAGATGTAGAGTGAGGTGGAAGGAGTGCTGTACTAATGCCTTTAAAATCACTTTCTACAAAGTAGATTTTTAATTTAGACTTGTTTTCTTAGCTGCTATTTTTTAATAGAAGGCTGAGACAAAAGACACATGAGATGTAATAATTACCCATCAAGTCTTGACTTTAAAAAAAAAGAAGGAAAAACAACAACCTGAAAACAGAAATAGAAGTTGTGAGGAAAGGAAGGAAAATAGGAAATGTAATTCATTTATTCAATGCTGGTATTAAGGGAAAACCAAGGTTAAAAAGGAAAAAAATGTATGTCTTTGCAAAGCTCTAATAGATATGCCAGATCCTCTCTTTTGCTTTCAGCAATTGTGGTGCATATTGTTGGCAGTGGTTCAAAGAAATGAAGTGTTCTTTCCCTGGGAATTGTCTTTCACACAAAAAATGTAATTAGGGGAATAAAAGAATATGATGTATTAGAAAATGGGAGCCATAACAAACTACCAAGTAAGCTGCCATGGCTAATTCTTCTTACCATTCTTTTAACTGCTCTCAAACTTGTAACCACATCCCAAACATTTCCCATTTTCTATCTCATCAAAAAATTCTGTATGGCCCATCTGATGAGGGCAGAGATGTCAAACATCTAAGTGTGCATTGTGTGTCCTAGTGACAAATATGTTCCCTTGGTGTAGGAAAAGGGCCAGAAGGTACAAAGGGAGAGAGAGTAATCTATTTATAACTTTTACAATGCCTTGTAAGAGGAGATCTTGGGAACTCTTCTCCTGGGGTGGCTGATTGTGCTCTCTCTGATGTGGACTCTGCTAAGTATGGGCAGGAATCCTATTACTGACCACTACAAAGGACTGTGTGGTTTAGTTCAGAATATAAAATTCATATTATGAATGCTGTATGGGGGCGGAAGGGGGGAGGGAAGTAATATTAGCCTTCTGAAGAAGAGGAGACTGTCATGAATAATGCAACGGTAGCTCTCCGGGAGTCACACAAATGGATCCGATTTAAGATTCCTTTCCCAGTGATAAGGTCATCCACAGGGATTCTTTACATTTCTGCAGCACTTCCCAGGTACAGGTCTCAAAGCACTACGCAGTTTCACAGAACCTGAGAGGCTGGCAAGTGTTACTACACCTCAGGCCCAGATGTGGGGAGATCTCAGAAGGACAAAAAAGCAGAGCTGACCACTAAGTTGGCACTGACAGAGCCAGCCTAGCCCAGCTCTGACCCCTGTTTTGTTTTGTGTTTGGTCAGAGAGTTGTTTGCCCATCTCTTGTCTCAGTGCCAGCACAATAGTCTGTGAGGGTCAGAGGGAAGCCCATGTCAGTGATTGACCCAAAAGAGAGGTTTTGAAAAACTCTAGAGCAATTTGGTATCTAAAATCAGCCAATGGGTGCTTTGGGCTATCAGTGTCATTACCAGGGATTTTTCATGGCACTCTACAGAGGCGAGCAAAGCTGGATCCTGATGGTAGCATCCCAGACATTTTCAGCATGGACCTGACACCCCTTCCTACAGCCTACTTTGTGCCTACACAGGCAAAGGCCTCCTGGGAGAGCTGAGATGTGTCAGCTGGGGTACAACGGCATGTTGGGAGCAGCCCTGGCAGTGGCTATGGAGGACAGTGACTAAGGAGGGCAGGTAGTGCTCCTGGGACCACCACTACCAAGGGAAGAGAGCACTTGGGTGAAGCTGCTCATTGACCATTGCACCAGTTTTGGGCACACTTCCTAGTGATGTTACCCTGTCCATTCATGATGGATAAAGTAAAAACATCAGAGGCTGTGCACTGTTTCACTACTATGTGACTTCCACTGCTACCAACACCTTAGAAGTCAATATTGGATACAGAAATGACAATTCTCTGGAAGAAACACATAACCCTATTGCTCAGAATCCCATCAGCTGTGTGCCAGGACTGTGGCAGTTGCAGGCTGACAGCACGTATCTGTGTGTTTTCAGTAAAGAATAAAAGCTTTTTGTTGCTTTTTTTAAAAAAACAACTTGAATTAACAGTAACAATCATGAAGTGGGAACACATCTTCAGATTGAAAAATATCCTTGATAGTCTCTGTTAATGCCATCGGCAATAGTTCATAACTTAATGTGAGCAAATAGAGGGATTATCATCTTCAGACAAGGTTATAACTTGCTTTCTCCTGTGGAGCTGAGTCTATAAGAAGCAAGACCATTTTACTAAGAATAAGGATTGACCCAGGAGAGAATTGTAAGTAAACACCGGTAATACAATGTGCTTTAGAAAAACCAGTATTTTTCTGCCCCTTGATCTCACTCAGTCTTAAGCCAATTTTGGCAGGTACTGCTGTATTAAGTGGTCAGTACCCCGTAGTGGTCACACACTGTTTTACTGGAGGTCTGACAGCAGCTATAGGAGAGACAAAATTAACCCTTTGGTTCCAATGGCTACAATGGATCTTATTGCTCACGACGGGGAATGCCTTAAGAATTTCTAGCTCTTGGCCTCATGGGGTTAATGGCAATCTGTTGCTGATTTCCCCGGACAATCAGAGTAGCAAACACTGGTCTTTTTAATGAGCCCCAGAGGACAATGCTGGCATACAAGGCTGTGAAGATCTGGACAAACCAAGGGAAAGTAAAATGAAAACAAACATGGACGTTTATTTTCCTAACTCACCAGTTGCAAACAAAATTTCATTTAATAAACCATGAAATGATTCACAGAGTTTCTGTATATTATTGTAAGAGCAGCTGGGAAATGTAAAAGTAACTTTCCCTCCTCTTTGTTATGCCGTCCCGTATTCAGTTCTCATCTGAACAAAGCCGTATTTATTTATGTGTTAATATACTTATCATCTTACTCCTTACCATGTTTTTCTGAAATGAGTTTAGTTGTGACTTAAGTCATCATCATGTGTAGGGTATCCAACACAGAGCAAAATCAGGGAATCACTGAGGTTGCAAGGGACATCTGGAGGTCTCTGGTCCAGATCCTCTCTCCCCCTGCTCAAAGCAGAGCCAGCTTCAGAATTGCATTAGGTTGCTCGTAATAGAGCACGAAGGAAAAGCTACTCTTGTAATGGAATGGGGCAGATTTTCTGGTGAACTGGTGAGAGAAAACAGCTGACTTTCAGTTTAATTTTTTCCCACCATATCTGAAACAAACTGGAATTTACATAAATGTTTTTCAGTTATCCTAAGGAAGCAAAATCAGCCCATATTTTCTATATCAGGAAATTATCCCTACTCAGAGGAACACATAAAAAAGTGCTGAATCTGAGCATGTACTTGAGTCCCAGTGTGGTAAAGGAGCACATGCTTTGAGTTAATCTCCTACTGAAGTACTTTTCTGATTCAGGGTGACACACTGCTTGTGAACAATTTTTCTTGTACACATCCCTGATAGCATACATAATGTTTGGTACCTGATTTTTTACTGATGCCCCCTGTTTTGTTTTTGTTCCTTGATTGGATGAATATAAACTAGCAGAAAGGGCAATAAATCAAGAGAGATTTCAAGACTGCAGAGAAAACTCTGTCACTGAAAGTCTGAGAACTAACATGAGATATCTGCAAGACATTTCTGTCTTTCAGTGAACCAAAAATTCTGTCTTGTGAATTCAGGGATTTCACTTGTTCATATGTTCACAGAAGTCATAGCATTTGCTTAAAGCTAGTTTGTAGTGAGCTATGTCCAGAATGAGTGAATGTCGGCTTTGTCTCACAAGTTTTATAAGGTTGCATTGAATTATGGTAGAACAATTAGTTGCATTCCAACACGATGAGGTTCTTATTTCTTTCAAAATGTCCCTCACTGCCAAATATGCAAGCACATCCACTTAAAACAATGCAATTACTATTGCAATTACTATTAGGTTTTTAAAAAAATGCATTTCTAGACTCTTTCAGCCAGCATCTCCAAAACTTCCCTGTAGGAGAAGATCAATGGGTGCATTTGTGACAGCTCTGTGTGCCTGAGAACATGATACTGATCTAATTGCTTGGTGTTACTGAAACCCCTTTCCACACATCTGGGCATATGAGATAAAACATGAGATAGTCCTGTCCTACCCTTTTAAACACACACTGATCCCACTGGACTGAGAAATGAAGCAGAAGGGAATTGGTGCTGTGTGGCAAATTCAGATAAGCATCATGAAGGCGATAACACCTGTGATTTCATGCACAATGGCAAATGAATGACCAATTAGCAAGGGGGACAATGTAATGTGGCACTATAATTATGCTCATTAATGGCACTGCAGGATTATATCTCCACTCAGTGGTTTCTGTCTTTTGGAAGGGAGTAGAGCACAGCTGAAACGCAGCAATTGAAGAGGATTTTAGTAGGGATAGAGATAAAAACAAACTCAGTAGTGGTTTTCCACTTGTAGTCAGTAAACTGATGGAGCTTCATGGACTGTTGACTGGTGAAAGGCAATTGTTGTCAGTAAGTATGAGCTGCTAGAGGTCTGCAACTCAGAAAAGGATGGAAGAGCCCTGGCTGCTCCATGGATATGGAGAAAAGCAGCAAAGAAGGACTTGGCTCTTGTTCTTGAAATGCTGGACATGGCAATGGCAGAGCTGTCTTGGCATGGGTACAGCCCCAGCCCTGGAAGCAGAAATGAGTTTCTTTTTAACCACACAGTTAACAGTAGCTTTTGCTATCTCCCTCTGAAACACCCGAGCAAACTCAACAGGCAGGCAAGACAAGAGGGACCAGTAGTTTAATGCACCTTTATATATCTGCAGTAGCTGGTCACAAAAGGCTTGCACCTAATCTTTCTGTTTGGCATCACAGCTCACATTGCTATTTTGGTGGGAAATTGTGCTGTTTGGCAATGAGAGACCTAATCTGCCTGATGGACAGGTATCAAATGATGGGCATTGACTCCAGAGACTCACAAACTCTGTGAAGGAGCAGCTGTAACCTTCACAAATGACCAAGAAAACTTTCCTGTCGTTCCATGTTCACCTTTAATTTAATTTTTAAACATTTAGTAAACACAATTGTAGGGCTTCTCATTAACTTTGGAATCTTATAGTCATAATTTTTGATACACAACATTACTTACCAATTAGCTTGTCTTGTTCGTTTAAATTTCTTCACTCATATTTTAATGGGAGCTAATGATGCCTTTGTTGACTTATTTAATGTTATGTAAATGTGGCTATAAACTGTGAAGGGTTTAAAGAGCAGCTCTTTTTTTGCTTACTCGTCAGTTTTCAGAAAATGTTTGGCATTCTCACAATCTGCACACATCACCCTGATGAATAGGAGTAACTAAGAAGGCAAATAATAATAATAATTTTGTAAGATAAGCAAAATATTCAATGTAAAATTTTATTTCTTCTCTTTACTATGATTAGTCTTTCTTTTTTCTTTCTTTTCCTTTTTTTTTTAATGGCTGCTAAGAGGACTTTGTGGCAGATAATCTAGTTTATCATTATACTGGAAACTGTTAAACATAGGTGGATGTTTAGATTCTGACATGCTCATGTTGCCAGCTCATGGGGACATCTTGTTTTATTTTGCTTCACAGAACAGAACCTGTCATGTGTGGTTATACAGGGACTTTTAATTCAATGTGTGCTTTCTGTTAAACTGAGATATGAACACATGTGTACGGGTGTATATTTGTATGTATACTCACACACAAATATATATGTGTATATACACACACATATTTGTGTGATAGGTAAATTTAGTTCCCTCTGCAAAAAAAATACATCTTTTTTAAAGAAAACATTGACTCTTGCACCTATCTCTGACATTTAGCCCTCTGGAGAAAGCAATGCATCTCATTCAATATCCCCTTTCTTCCCTACAACTCAGGACTGCTTCCCTTTGTCTCCTTTCCACCGTGCTTTACTGGCCACCAAAGGTCAGCCAAAGGGGATTCTTAGAAACTTAGAGAGAAGCAGCCAGTGCAGCCTGGATTTGGTTACAATTACACAACTGCATGTAAAAGCTATTCTGATTGCTAATGAGTGGAAGGTAGGGAGCAGGGAGGCCTGTGAAACTCTTCAGCAAGGAGTTTGTAACCAATTGAGTACTAGTTTCTCAAATCTGATGGTAATGCTTTGAAAATGCACTTCAAACATATCGTAGAAAATTTAAATATTTAAATATTCATTTATTCTAATTTCCCTTTTGATAGGTACCAACCACTAGGCATACATTTCAGCAACTATGAAGATCTACACCACACTGTCTGTCAATGTGGATTTTAGCACAATTCTTTGTAAATTAGGAAATGATTTTCAGCTTCTTATCGGTGTTTCAGGAGCTGCATTACTTTGGTATTTAACAATTGGGGGCTGAAAAGGAATGCTTCAAACAATGAATAAACAAGTTTGCCTCCTATTACTATATAGATCTGTTCTAAAGGTTGGTGAGCATGTGGCTGCCTTTCTCTAGAACAGGTGCTATTTTCACCAGTGTGGATTTACCCAGACAACAGGTATAAAAGTACATTCATCGTAAACTCTTAAAAATTCTTCAGGGACCTGACTTCAAAAAATAAAAGTCAAGCAGATGTGACATTCAAATGATCTATACATTTCATATGATACATATAATTTTAAAATGCAATATTTTATTGTCGAGGTGTGACCTGCACTACGTTGTCAAAACTCAAATGTTTCCTACCCTAGTAGTCATCTAATAATGAAAGTAATATTAGCATATTAAATTTGACATGCCATAACTGCTAGAGAAACAAGTTTAGCGCAGGAGATGAGAGTGATATTATAATGTTGCTATCTTTTATTACCAGTAAATTGTTTCTTGGATTTTTGCTTTCTTATGACAGTTGACAACTTTTACATGCATTTTCAAACTTCCACACTGTTTTTTGTCTAAGATGTTGTTCTGCTGAGTACTGAACACATGCTTCACTCTTTGACTTAGTACGGCAAACAGATATATCTGCATATTTCAGTAGGAGAAATGTAGAAATATGTATGTGTTCTTCTCTTTGATTAATTGTTTGGTGTTAGATGAGTTCAAAAGCTCATGTTAAATGCACAGTGGTGCTATGAGTTTCACTGGTATGAAGCTTACTTTGAGTATCCATTTGCAGAAGACATAGTTCTCATCACTCATGAGTTTGAAGCTCATTTCAAATGACTGATGCTGAATCCTTGTCATATCACAGTGCTATCCATACCAAACATGTTGCAAATTCTTAAATCTTCTCTGGTGTAACAAAACTTTCTAAGATGTGTTGTTCTATTTAAGCTTTCCATGAATGCAATAGGAGCTAAGCTGGTAAGTTCAGTTCTGTAGTTACTAGGTACTCTTATCAGGTACCATTCATCATCTTCTATTTGTGTAACACAAACACAGTGCCAATTGCTGTGTGTCATGTTTCATTAGCATAATTCTTCTTCTACTTCCTTACAAGTCCATTGCTTTCTGGGGTGTTTCACTGTTGAAACGTGGGGTTTTGTGTAAAGTTCTTCAAGATGAGCAAAAGTATCTGAGCAGACTAATGCAGACTGCAAGACATTAGTGCCTTCTAGAAGGTAAACTATTACAATGAACCATCTATAATTGTCATTTCAAACATATTTCTCTCCCTCCTAATCCAGAAGTTGTTGAATGTGTGAAAAGAGGATTTTTCATAAAATACCTTTTATAACAAACAGATAATAAATTCTGTGAAGGTTATTATTATGATGTCTTGGTCTGAAATCTCATTGATAAAGATGAAAGAAGAATGCTTAGGAATGGGTTCTTGAGGGATATTTATTAATCTGTGTTTACTGAAACAGATGTTAGAATTACTCTTTTTTGCTCTCAAATTAGATTCATTCTGCCAGCCTCAGCTGCCCAGCAGTCTCTGGCAGAATATTATGCAGTTTTGGAAAAAAATGGAGTCCCAGTGCATGGTGAGGGGAAGTCAGGTTTATTTAGCCCACAGTTAAATGGAAAATTATTGGGGCTGTGACTGAACATGCAGATTTCACAAGGTCCCAGAAGTTCATATAAATTCAGATCAGTCCCCAGGCTTTTGCTTCTTCTTCAAGCTTGATCTAAAGTGTCTTAATCTCAGGGGCTTTCAAAGTAGAGCAGAAAAAACGTATGAAAATAGGGTTCTGTTATCAGACTACTTCTAGCTGCTCCTGCAGAGGTCGAAAGTTAGGAAATAACAAATTCATCTGGAAACTTGGTTGGGAGACTAGTATGACTGCATCGTGCTTCTCTTCAAAGAGAAGGGTGAAAGAGTGTGCAGACAAGGGAGAGGGAGGGAAAAGGTTATATTTTCTTGCAGGCAGGTAAAGGTGAGGGTATTTTGTAATCACACACTCAAAGGACAGAGACAGATAAAAAGACTAAAGAAAAAATCCACAACATCTACAGTCAGTACTGAACGAAGCCTTTTTACCACAGCTGTCTCCTTTACTTTTTCCTTCCTGTGTTTATTATACTTTATCACAGAATTCACTTGTGTAATGATTTATATTAATTAAATTGTTCAAGGATTAAAAACTTGTGCCTTACCAGAGCTAGAAATGCCCTGTGATTTTAAAACAAATTGTGTTCAGAATATACTAAAAATCCACCATTCAGTCTTACTTCTAATATAGTGAAATGCAGCTGAGATCTGCAACAGGCCAGCATGCTTCAGACCCAGCCCTGCTTAGCCCACTCCATCTGCAGTTGCTGGCAAGTGAAACTAGAGGCCATTAAGAAAGCTAATGCTTAGCCATTTTTGTTGATGGATTCAGCACTAGAACAATATTTTGCAGGGAAGCTGGACAAAAATGCTGTTAGTTCTCATTAGAGATGGAAGAACTTTGTGAAGCTAGAGGTTTTTGCAAATCAATCATATTGCTTTTTAGGTACATAAACTGAGCCTGAATTCACAAACCATTTTTTTTTTCCTGTCACTGAATTCTCAGGGGGTTTCCCCCTCCCCACACCACCAATGATTAATAAAAAGGGAAAAAAATAATCCAAATGTTTTTCTAGCTCAGGAGAAACCTATTCCTTGTGTTAGCAACAGTAACGCTCACCCTTTAAAAGAGTAGACCTTGCAGAAAATAGGATAGGTTCTCTCACTGTTTGTTTTATTTCTGCTTTTCTCAATTATGATTTTAATTCTCTCTTTCTTTTCTTTGTGATCACCCTCTGTTCCCAGTTGCATGCTAGCCCAGCTCCTCTCCTTTGCACCCGTGCTTTCCTCACTCATAAATAAATTTCACATTGAGGTTTCTATTTGAGCCCAATTTCCAGTTCTATTTTTTCATACAAAATGAGTTTGTGTGTTTACTAAATCTTATGGGTCGTTAAGTGCCATTGTAACAAGACCTCCAAGGATAATGTACATATTTTCTTGAAGCCCGTTATGCTGTTATTATAGCTGAGTACCCAAGTCTCCAGTAAGAGGAAACTCAAGATGCAGGAGAGGAAAGGGGTAAACACCAGACAGATTTACTGGGAGACTAACAGGCCTTTAGAGCCCATAACACTCCTCATCTTTGCAGTGCTGGCAGACCCATACTCCCAGCAGCTTCTTTCTGGCTGCTGGGTCCCGTCAGCTAAATGCAGCTGACTGGCCCGTGACCAATACATCTGGCCAAGGGGTTGCTGGAGTAGAGAAAATGCAGAAAATGCCTCTTTTTCTCCTCTCTCTGGACCCTCCCCTCCAACTTGGCTGAGCATTTGTCCTGGAAGGAAAGCATGCGTGCCCTTAGCATATCACAGACTGGCTTCATGCCATCCTCTTTGCATACCTGACCCCAAAGGTGAGCACGTGTGCAGGCTGGAGAGGTGGAGAGGAGTGGACATGTTCTTTCATGATGTGGCATGCAGACGAACAGCCCCTTGTCTACTTCCATGAGGGAACGACTTTGCCCACTTTATTGCACAATCTCATATATTCCACAGTAACCCTTATGCATGGTTGCTCCTGGCATACTGATGCAATACACATCCTGTGCCATGATGGCACCGAGCACAAATCATTGAGGGGAGAGGAGGGTTAAACATGTTTCAGCTTTGCAAAACATGCCGTTAAATATTTATTCTAAATGTATCTGTACCACTGTGTGATTAAACCTTCTCCATTATTCACAGCAATAGATCCTCTTATCATAATGTCGTGCTGTCTTTTGAGAATTAAATACCATCTCCAAGTTGTTGTTGGACTTCTTTTCTCCCTCCTTTCAAAAATACTGAGCTATAACAGTCTGTTTCATTTCTTCCTGAATGAGTTGCTGCTCGTACGTGAGCAATCAGCATTATCTTAATAAATGAAATATTCTTTGGGGCTCAACAAAATGCTTGTTAGGTTGAAACTAATCTGTAGGAAATGAATGGTGTTTGTTAGTCTTTGAGAACACACAGGAGATTCAGTTCGCATTAGTATTTCCAATAGTGCCAACATAAATGTGTAAGTCTCTAAGATACAGGGCTTGTTACTGTTATCAGGTGAGGGGTGGAAAGTAATATGACATTATGTAATTCAGAATTATCATTTAACATGGAAATAGGCTGCAGAACACATCAGAAAATCTAATTAAAATGTACAGTGGATGTTCTTTAATGGCAGAAGAAACAGCCGTGTATGCTGGAGACTCCCAGGATGATACAAACCCAAACTGGTCCACTAAAGTCCATGGAAGCCACTTGGACTCAGCACCCTTGAAAAATCAGGCCAAAATGTGATTTACTGAGTGGCTGTTCCGTTTCGTGTTGTGTGTTTTTCATTATTGTTTTAGCAAGAAAAGGCAGGCTGATAGAAGTTGCTCTCTTGAGAACCGTGAAGAGAGTGTTCTTTGATAGCAAAGCAGGCCTGCACTGCCATGGCCCCAAAACACTGAGAACGCTGCACCAATTTCAAACCTCATAATTTCTTAGAGACCGCCATGAAGCTTTATCATAAAACTTTTGATTGGAAACATACAACATCTTTCACACTGCTCCACAACCCATCTTTGACTCTTTAAACATAGCTTGGACCACCACTCACCCACAAAATGTTGTTCAGAAACAGGCAGTGAACCTGCTGGCTTCATCTCACTTTCCTTCCACTGGTGTAGTGGGCTCTACATTGCTTCATATTTCATGTTCTGTGTTTCTTTTTATATCTAAAATACCTTCTTAAGAATAACAGGCCACTTTGTATTTTTGGTCATTCAGAGACCAGGTTCCTGCAAGACTTTTCAAGCAGTAGTGAGAGGAAAGATGGGCCAATGCTATGAATCAGGGGACAGTCCTGCTTGACAAGTCTCCTGTTGGACCTTGGCAAATCATTTAGGCTGAAATGAAGGTATTGGGAAACGTAAGCCAGGTCAGCTGTCCTTCAGATCTGCTGCTTGCAAAGCAGCTAGTGAGGAAGCTACTTAAATCACATGTTTAAAATTAGACTTTTGGAGGTGAACCCCACCTTCAGTAATTAGCAGACAGCAGCTGGAGAATGGGACTGGTTTCTGACCATCTGCTGGGGTGAAAGGATCCATTTTCTATCAGCAGCCTCTACGCAGCTCTGAACTAAGATATTTTTTGTTATAAACTTTTAGGTACAAAAGCAATTTGCAACTTAGAGGGGAAAAGACCTGACATTTTAAAGGCAAACTATCAACTAAAATAAAGTGAAAGGATTATTATGTCTATATGAAGGATGGGGAATAGATGAGATATTTGTAAGTGACATATACAGATTGTTCATGGGAAAATGATTGCTATGAGTAACACGAAAATTAGCGCCGTACTGCACTTTGGCATGCTCATGCTTTTGCTTCTATCTTTAGAGTTTGCTTTTATAGATGGCCACCTCAGTAGTGCTTGAAGTTTCTCTTACTCTGTTTTTGAGAATACTTCTTTTGGACTTGTGAAGTCATTAGGTTATGCTAGGTAGCACAGTTCTTGATACAGAAGTCTCAACACTTACCTGAACCCTTAAAAAGGTTCCTGTCATTGTGAAAAGCCTGAAAATTCAGTTGGCAGAATTTCCTGATGACCAAGCAGGTCATGGACCAAGGGTCCCTTCTTTGGTCATGGAACTATAACACTTGAAAATGAACACAGATGTCCAACCCTGTGCCTTCAAAGCTCTGCAGTATGTGCTCAGCATTTAGCAAGGTCTTTTCTGCCATGAAAGCCAAACTGAAGCATGTCCCTGCACGCTTTGTTGGGCAAAGAGCCTTCAGAGGTGTCATTACAGTCCAGACTAACAGCTCTGTCTTTCCCAGATGTGCTAATATCAACCACAAAATAAACATGCAGTGTGTTTCTTAAGCAGGAGGACCATGCTGGAAAGAGGATGAAAAACCTCAGAGGAGGAAGGTGTAAAAAAGTACGGTTATTAGGAGGTCGAAGTCAAAATAAAATAGAGCTCCATTGTCTCTGAACAGCACGTTTGTGCTAAGAACTTCTAGCACTGTTTAGTTTTGTTTTGCTATCTGCCATTGACTGTCACATTTCACAAGTTAAGAAACATGTTATTTCTTTGTTTATTTTGTCAGTCTTAGATAGTCTCTGGAGGGAAATTATATCACTGTTTCAGTGGAATAGATTTAATTTGTTTGTGTCTTGTTGTCTATAGCATCTATCTAACTACTTATCTCTGAAGTTACCTCTCAGTCAAAGGTTTTCTGTTTTGTTCACATTTTAACAGGAGAGAATTTGCACTTGATTGCTTTGAACACTTTCTAAGTTTGGTCAGCTATCTATGTATTTATTTTTCTGTTCTAGTGAGAGAAAATGGGAATTTAAAATGTATGGAGCCAGCAGAGGTTTAGCTGCGATTTGTTTCTAATGTAGAGGAAAATTGCCCAAGTAATCTTATCCCATTCATACAACTAATATGGCTATGAGGCTCTGATGTGTTGAACAGCAAACACCATGCAACATACCCTTAAGAACTGTGGCTTAAAAGATTTCTTATTTTCTATCACACGGTTCTAGCTTTCGATGAATAAATATCAGGTCCTGCTTGCATTAACGTCCGTGGGAGTTTTCATGGGTTTAAACAGGAGTAATATAAGTTCCTAGTTTATAAGCATATGTTAGAAAAATGGTAGTTATAATGTATTATGGAGTTCAATGGTACCACTGGGCAGCTATGTGAGAAAAAATATTTCTGATGCAAGCAGGCTACAGCAGCCAATTCAAATTGAGAATATATAAACCCACACTCAACATTTGGGCAAGGCATGTCATGCATTCTCTAACAGATGAGGGCTTGAAATCTGGAACAGATTTTCACTATATTCTCAAAAAAAAAAAATCACCCACAAAATTGAGATACCCATAGAGGAAAATGCTCTGACCTATGTGATACAGAAGACATTTTAGATTACTATGGCAATTTGTTTGGGCTTAATATCTGTGGGTCAGCTCACTCAGACCTTCACCAAGCAACATGATCTTTGAGCAAATTTTTATATATGTGCATATATATATATATATATTTGTGCATGCATCAAAATCCCAGGAATAAGATTGGAGAAGATGTAGATAAAAATGGGGGAAAAAAGTATTGCATGTACCTTCTATTACATTACCTTCCATGCCAAACCATAGAAAGTCAAATTTTGTTCCATTATCGTCATTAGTGCAGTTTTCATCTGCCATATGCTTAAATAGTTTAAAATCTTTAATGAAAGTCACTGTGAAGCACATGGGTTAAGTTCGAATCCAGTCTGCAGAATTTTAGTCACTCTCTCCTAATCTTTCTCAATCAAAAAGACTTGTGACATTTGGCTATGATATTTCACACCTGACATCAAGCACATTGTTAAGTGTCAATTTAACACATTGTCTTGCAGGACTTTTAATGGATCAAGACTCATACACTGCTTCATTCTTTTGTAATGGTGCAAGAAATCAGCAGTTGTCTAACCTGGGGCTTTTTAGAGGAGGTGCTTTTAGGCACTAACCCCGCTGTATTTTATATTTGTCTTCTGCAAAACTTTTCCCTGAATATACAAAATTTGAAATGTTCATTCATCTGATGAAATCTACATATCATTCGGCTACAATTCTATTTCTTATATGCCACCTACCTCCTTTGCCACATTCTCACCATTTCACTGAATCTTCTCCAGATCCAGTGGCTGTTGAATTTACTTTCTTCTCTGGGCTGTTAATGAGTATATTGATTCATACTGGCTCCGGTATCATTCCCTGTGGGAGACCAATTGATACTTCTCTCTCTTTTGACATAAAACCATTGATGATAACTCATTGGTTCCTAGCAGTAGGATAGATTTTTGTCTACCTTATTGTATTATTATGCAGGCTATGCAACTCCAGCTTTCCTATTGAGTTCATGTGTAGCACTAAACTAACAATTACTAAAAATCCAACTGTTATGTCTGCCTTAATTAATTAAATTCTCAGTATAATTGGGCCTGAGCTTCTTTTCACAGACCTGTACCAGCTATTATATGGTTCCACATAATCTTCACTATTTCTGTCAGGTTTTGTTTGTATAGAATTGTGGGACAGTTTAGATTGGAAAGGACTACAGAGGTCATTTGCTTTAAGCTCCTGCTCAAAGCAGGTTCTATCAATCAGATCAGGTTGGTCCAGTCAACTTGTTCCTATATTTGATCACTTTCATGGTTAGAAAACCCCCAACAACAACAAATCAAACCTTCCTTGAATTTTGTATTCTTTCTATTGTTCCAACTTGTGTCCACTGCCTCCTGTCTCATCGCTCTGCACCTTCAAGAGGCATCTGACTCTATCTCCTCTGTATCAGGCAGTTGCAGGCAGCTATACAGTCTCCCCTTTATCTTCTCCAGGCTGAGAAAGTCCAGCTCCCTCAGTTACTCAGCTCCAGCACTCAGCCAAATTTGTTGCCTATCAAGATTTTGTATTTGGTTTTGATGAACTTCATGAGGTTTCTCCAGCCTGTCCAGTCCCTCTGAAAGGTTGCCCTGCCATCTGGCATATCTACTGCTGTCTTCCCCTCTATTTTTTGTGTCACCTACAAACTTGCTGAGAGCTCACTCATCCCATCGTCAGCTTGTTAATGAAGACATAAAGCAATATTGGTCCCAGTACCAATCCCTGAGGGATGCTGCTACTTACTACCCATTTTTCCTAGAAGCATTGCAGCTAGTTTACCTCTTCTTGTGGTAAGAACTAATGGTAAGAGCTAGGCACAGTGGAAGGAGATCCTGCCTCACTGGCATTGGCATGTGTGAACTCACACACATTGGGACAGTAGAATGGACCCACCATTACAAAGGACTACCCAAGACATCCCAGCTTTCCACTGTGAGTGCAAGCTTGCCTTCTGGACCTGTTGCCATATCAAGCACACTCAGCACAGCTTATGTAAATATTTGCTCACTTTGGAGGCTGCAATGTTGCTTCTTATCCAACTACATCTAAGTGATGAGGATGTGGAAAAGAAGCCCCTTCTTAATGCCTCTGACACAATAAACATTCAGGTCCAGTAACCGAGGCCCTGATTCAGTAGGAACCCTTACTGGGGAGGAGTGTTAAGCAAATTGTATCCAACAGAATCAATAGGACTTTGGCACATGCTGAATGTGTAAGCACGTGCTGAAGTGTTTACTATTCAGTCCCTCATTTAGTTCCTATTTAATTAAACAGGATCGGATTCTCAACAGAAGTAAATCACTGGAGTTTCTCCCAAAGGAGTTTTCCCAGTTTACAATAATTGAAGAGTTGATCTAACATCCCAACTCTACTTCTTTTCTTCAACATCTAGATATCTATCTGTCTGACTGTCTACCTACGTAACCTATGTTATTTTTACCTTCTTAGTGATAAACTATTCAAAGGAGAAATACTGTCAGAAGCAGCCCAGAGAGACACAGGTCTCATTAGTTACAAAGAAAGTTCTGAGCCTCTGGTAAATGAAATGAAACTTTTCTGATATTATTGTTGTTCAAGTCTAAGCTGATACAAGCATCTCTGCTTCTCCTTATACAAGCAGGGATTTCTTTGGAAGTTTAGTGCTTCCACTCCAGATAAAAGCAAGTCATTTGCTCCTTTCATCATGTCACTACTAATTTCCAAACAGCCAAACCTGCTGCTAATTTATTTACTGAACACTGAAGCCCTGTTAGCAGGGGCTGCTACTGAAACTGCTTTCTGGCCTTCGGCTTTTGTTTGTTGACAGCCTGATTTCCCAGTAGGCCATTTCCACCTGTGTTTCTGTTGTTTTTAGTGCATGTCTTTCTTTCTTCTTCCCAGTGAGTGTCTCCCAAATGGCTCCTGAAGGCTTTTCTCATCTTCCCTCGCTCTCTCATCCCCTTCTCCCTCCCGGCTGCAAGGACTCTCAGCTCTGCTTTCAGTCATTCTGCAGTTAGTGGTTGTCTACACTGCTGAGCTCCCATGGGGCACTAATTTTTGTTTCAAGGACAAGATTCAAAAGAGTTTGCTACACACAGGTTGCAGGGTGCACCTTCAGATGTGCCTTCAAATAGACTTTGGAGATTTGAATATATGAGCTTCTGAAAATCAGTTTTTAAATTGCAAGGGAGGCCTATTAAGTGCTGTATTTTTTTTTCTTTTTTATTTTAAAAGCTGCATTAAAAAGTGATTTTTTTTTCCTTCCTCTCTCCCATGACATTGGGTAGAAATAGAAATTAGGAGACTGCCATTTCCCTTTAACTTCATGCATATCAAAGGAAAAGAGATGACAAGATAAAATGATTCAGAGAGTAGCCAGTGTACACTGTATCTGGAGGAGCTAGTGAAGAAAGGTATTGAGATGTTGCAATGGTTTTTTGCAACAAGTCAGTGTGCCAGGAGTTTTAAGTGTGCAAGAAAGGTTCCAAGATGATTTCCATGAACTGAAAAATTTGGAGGCTGCATAGCTTTAAGGATTTGTATATTAAGACGTCCTTTTAATCTTGCTACTTAAAATTATCTAGCCTCCATGTGTATGAGCGTGTGTGCATTTCTTGTTACACGCTTCATTTCATACGTAACTCATGGTTTACACTTACTTTACCTTAACCCCAGCAACCTGTGTAAATCTGTCTGAGGTCCAATAGAAAGGATGTACAACTGATGTCTTGTATACTGGGATTCAAAAAATCTCCTTTGCTTGCATGTTGAATTCAAGTGGGATTTTACAGCTTCAGTTTTGAAGACTTGGTTTCTAATAAGTCCATAAAACTCAAGAAACAGCTGCTTAGCTTCTGGCTAAAATTGGGAACTCCATCTTGAGGGCTCTTCTGACTAAAACTGCTGGGTCCTTGATTTCTCAAACTGGATGTTCACATCTAGTGAGTACTTTGGATTATTTTTACCACTTTGCCTCAGTTTCCCACTCATGAAACAGAGGTGGTAAGACTATGGGATCCCAAAGAGACACTGAAATTGTTCAGAAATAAATATTAATGGGAAATTCTTCAAAACAGTACTCAAAGCAAATTTGAGGAGTGCATAGGAAACCTCCAGTGCCCAGAGACATGTCGTTTGCCAACAGGCCATGGCTGCTCACAGAATGAGAAGCTAAGTGTTTGAGCTATAATCTACTGACCTTGAGTAAGTCTCTTAGCTGCTGCGTCTCTCCATTTCCCGATAATATTGCAATAAGGCTAATATTTACTTACCTCACAGTCACATAGTCAGAATGAATTAATGTTTATAAAGTACTTGGAAGTCCTTGGATGAATGGTCTCGTAGAAGTGCTAAGTAGAGCATGCATTGTCATTTCCTTGTAGATAAATACATATCATTTACATGAGTGTACAGAACTGTTCACACAAGCATATGCAATGTCTCATCTCAGTGCACTCAGGTTAGCACAGGATATAAGAACAAACCCAACAGTCCTTGACAATTCATGTGATTTTGCTTTGAAATGAGTGTATTTTCTTTGAGAACAGAGCTTATCATGTAATCTTCAATGAAAGTTATGTTCTGCCTTTTTACAGTTGCCATGATGCAAATGTCATTTGTACTCTCCTTCTTTATGAAAGTTAACAGTTATTTAAGAGATCAAAGTTAATTATCACTAAGGAGATCATTTTTACCTATCAACCCACTTTTGTAACCCCACTATCACAAGTAGAAGCTTTATGCTAATCAGTTTTCTAATTTCCATAAATTACTGATAGAATTACTTCTCTTTTTTTTTTTTAACATGAAAGTAATCTGTTGGTGAAAGCTCTTGAGAGGCAAAGAGACAGAGAGAAAACGAGGCAAGGTGTATTTTCAGGAGTTTGCCAGCTGAATGTGGTACCAAGAAAATAAAATCCAAATCATTAGCTTCATCACATCACAAAACTTGTAGATGCTACAGCATCCCTGCACTGCAGAAATCTGATGCACACACATTGTTTCAATTTAACATGGTGATAGGAATGGAATCGAACGTGAGGATCACTGTGTGACCCTATTACATGTGAAGTGTCTCTATTAGAGCTGCAAAGACAGCATGCCAGAGGAGCTGAAATGTGTTGATAGAAACAAACAGATATACCTTTTTAAAAGCAGCAGTCAGAAACTCTGCAGTGTGATCCAAGCGTGTTCTGCTGGAGAGGGCAAGATAGTCTATCCTAGGGGAAGATGATATTAAGTAAGAAACCCCTTCTACTCCATCACCGCACTTTCTGTATAGTGAGCGTGCCAAATGGAAGCTGCTACTGTGGAAGTTGTTACTGCTATGACTGACAGCTGCTGTAAAATAACCTCAGCTACAGCATGGAAGGAACAATAAGAAATCAAAATTAAACAGGTGCAGGTATTTTGGGTATCCCCTTGGTCTAAAAGTCGAGTAGAAAAATTACTTAGTAATTAACAAGCTTGTTGCTGTGTTGCTCCAGCCTTGTAGACTGACACTGATGAATTCTATCATAAATTAAATAATCTCCAACACAGTCTGCAACCTAGAGCTGAAGTTGTATCCATGATTCACTTGAACCACTTCGTACTTTCAGAGCTTCATTCTGAGTTGACAACAGAGCAGTGTCTGGTTTGATGCCCATTCCAGTGGGCTTTAGTAGATTTCTGGTTGACCACTGCTCTCTAGAATATGGAGGGACCCAAGCCTGTCATTTTGATCATATTGAAGTCGCAGTGTCTTCTGCCATTGCCACTGTTTGTGGCATTTACTACATCATCCCTCTTAAGCCAGCTAAAGAGCTCAGCTGTTTATCTGTCAAGTGGCTGAAGCACTTTCTTTATCCTGAGCTCCAGGAAGAGACCAGCAACAAGGCAAAACCCAGAGAGACCATGATCAGTGCTACTCCCGCGCTCTCTGTCATAGGCATCCCGTATCCCCCAAAGCTCTGGCTGAGCAACCCTGCAATCCCGATGGGCCTGTGGAGCTAAACATAAGGGGCATCTGAAAGCATCCTAGGGACAGGCAGTTACAAAGGAAATGGGAAGGACCTTAGCTTCCCTCTGGCTGTGAGGTTTTGTGTCACTGCTTAGAGAAAAGCAACACAACATTATATTCTCTCTTGGCTTTTTATTCTTTGACCTTCACCTCTCCTGCATGCATGCACCTATTTCTCTTCAAACGTATGAGCCATTCCATTGAAGTCAGCAGGACTTTTCCGCTGCTTCAAGCAAAGCATGCATATGCCTGGATCAAGTTGATATTTACAGAAAGCTCCTTTTGAATTGGCTTTTGATTATACACCTGTGTCAGAAGGTTGTTCCTTATTGCTTCTGTGGACAGTGAGGATCAGTGTGACCTGTTTCCATGTGAGAAAGATGGCAAAAGGTTGCAAATATAACCTTTCACATTACAGACCTTTTTTAGCTGTCATGTACTGCACTGAACTGTGTATTTGTGGTTGAAAGGGAACATAAACTATGATGCAGAACACTACAGGATTTAGAAAACGTAACCTTTGAGTGTATGGTTTGGGTTTTATTATCCCATTTATTTATTCTGCTAGATATCTGTAGGATAATATGATCAATGAGTTGAAATCCTTCTTGTTTCTACCAACAACAAATCAAACCATTAATAGGCCAATAAAACCCCGGGATTTGGAGAGAGGGGAGGAGGGAAAGTAATTGCATTGTTCTGATGCTAACGAGGCACATCTATCTTGAAATAACTGATTAAAGCTGGTGTCAACATCAGGCCTTTGCACAAAATGCATGTTGCTAACATCAAGGTGTGTAGTACTAGGATATAGGAACATGAAATCAAAGTGTCAGCTATGCTTTTTACACATGCACTGGGCAAGTGGGATGTGGGAAGTACTTCTGTCCACAGGGGAATTCATCCTGCTTAACCCTTTCTGTACACCACCATGACAGGCTCGTAGCACATTGGGTCAGGAGCACATAGGGTTCATGGGGCACGTTGTGCAGCTGATAAATAGTTCCAGAGATGCGTGATTGCATAATGATAGCCACATTCATTCACCTGCCTATCAAAAGCAATGCATTAAAGTTTGAGCTCTCTTCCCCTGGGTCCACAGAGAGACATTTGAGTGTTAGCTTATAGTCTTTAACATACCTAACAGTGGGCTAAGTGCAGTGGGGTTAAACAGAGTCCCTTTTGCTTAGTAATCCATTAGCTAATGGGTGTGCAAGCCCATCAATTTTCTGTTTATTCCCTAACCCCATTAGGGTACACCTGCTGTGCATAAAAAATACACCTGACAAATCAGAGTGATAGTTGAAATAAAATAAATATCAAGTGTTGTTATAGCTGATCCATAGTGTTTAAATCAGAAAGGGCATAACAGTGATTTGTGATGGCAGAGCAAAATAGTGCTTGCTGGCTCATGGTAGCTGGAGCAGATTGATATAAATTCTCCAGTGATCTTGCTGGTTCACCTGTAGACTCCAGCACCCAATTGCCTCTTTCTCCAGCCCCACAGACCTCTCTGGAGGGCTGGAGTTCACCTTCAAACACCATCTCCAAGCACCTTCAGAGAACCACAGTGCTGCTAAGTGATAAATTAATTATTTGGAAGAGGGAGAGTGGGAGCTCACAGGCTGCTCTCCCACGAAGGCAGCCAGAAGCTTCAAATCTGTCTCTGATACCAGCCCATTTGTTTTGTCACTTCATAGGCTTTATTTATTTATTTATCTTACAGCTCGCCTTGTGATTAAAACTGTTGAAACAGCTGTTAGCTGGTAGCAACTTCCCTTGTGCCATTTCCTGACGTCAATCAGATGACTGTGGGGCTGCAGCAGGGATGAGTGCTGCCCTGCATGGCTCTGATGGGTCTGGGTGAGAGGCAGCAATATCCCTGGCTGGTCCCTGGTCTCTCGAGGGCCACGGGGGCCACTTCCACTAGGCAGTAATGATTGCAGCATCCACACACCTCATTGCATGAGGAGTAAATAAGGGAATAACAGCAATGAACCTGTGGAACTTATTGCCAAAAACCATTACCGAAATTAAGAGATTAGCAGAAAAATAAGTAAAATGGGGATTTTATGTTTAAAAAAAAAAATCACTATCACCACTCTGTGGGAAGGCTGATGACAGTATGATTAGCAAGGTGCTTGGTTTAAGCTGGTCAGTCCAGTGTGGTGAACTCCAGGTGGCTTTGAATGAGTCAGGCTTTATGGACCAAAGCTGGATGCTCTCTGTCATCAGGTTGCTGAGCAGCTGGACTACAGAGGGCAGATGAGAAGCAACATGGGCAGAGGGTCACTAGCATGTGGGACAGCAGAGGATGGAGAAGCCTTGCTGGCTCTGTAGTTTTGAATAGGTGCATAGAAAACCTCTCAGGCTAAGGAAAGTTTAGGACCATGTTTCTAGTGTCAGCGCATACAGTGTAACCTCAGGTGTGAAGGAGGCCATGACCACATACACTGCTACTCCTTTTGCTGTTGAAGAAAACAAACCTTTTGCAGGCTTTCTGCAAGGACATCAGGCACCTCAGGGCTGGGCGTGCTGGCTGTGAGAGGCTTGCTCCCAGCTGCTAAATCCAGAGCGGAGCAAGCTGAAGAGCTCAGCTTCCAATTTTAAAAGAAGAAGAAAGAAAAGGCAAGTGAGAAAAAGAGACCAGGTCAACCCAGTCCTGCAATGGAGCCAGCAAATTGCCCAACCCCTCAGTTTGGGTAAGGCAGTGAAAGGAGGGTTTGGGAATCTGGCCTGGGTTGCCTGAACTCCATAGATTCCAAGAGCTACTGATAGGCTGAAGAGCAAGGATTAAATGAAAAAAAAGAAGCAGGTCACTGTTGTTGGGTTGTATTATCCACAGGCTTTAACAGTTTCCAGCTGAATGCTTGCCTCTTCTTCCTTCTTGGCTCACTGCTGGCATTGCTTTAACATCATGACTGCTGAGGAGTGTATCATTCATAACAAACCTATCACAGAGGTTCCTTTTTAAATGCTTAGGGAGATAGAGGGCTACAAACCCTGGGAAATCAACTATACCTAATATATTATGTAGAAGTTCTGTAATCATTATTGAACTAAAGTGCATTGAGTAAGTGGATAAAATCAGTCCCACTGTAGCATAAGTCTCCAGAGAGCACAGATAAAAATGCCTCGCACTTAAGTAGAAAAAGGTAACAAAATATTTCCAGTCCCAGCAACTGCATTTTCTCCTCTATATAAATAGGGAACCCTCAGGAGAAGGCAATGATGCAGCAGAGGTTGAAGGCAAAGTGAATGGGGGAGAGAAGGGGGAGTGAGGCAGTGCCTGGGGCAGGCTGGCAGTGAGCAATGTGAGCAACACTTCATAGACAATGAGGCTGAAGGCAGAGCCCTTTATGGCAGGAGCATGGGCAAGGAGGCAGAGGGGCAGTGGGCAGGACCTGTGCAAAGCTGGGAGCGATGGTACAGGTTGTATTGTATGAGCCTCTGTGCAATGTTTGTGCTCCCCTTTCCTCTAAACACTGCAGAAAAGTGAACTATGACTGGGTTCGTCCTGGGGCTTGCTTCCCAGAGCTTTCACACAGGTTCTCACCTCAACACACGGAGATGCACACACACATCTGCATTTTTGTGTCTCCTGATCTAAGGTCTGGTCTGAGCTGTTGCCTTCTTACAGGGAGTAAGTCCTTACTGATAAATTTATCTCGAGGTTATTCTCAAGCAGATAACCTGTGCCCCTTCAGCGCACACTTGTACATACCTACAGTCATAATCAGTCCTTGCGTCTCTCATACATGTGGTCAAGAGCTGCCAGGCTGCAGTGAATCACCACAACACGGTGAGTCTCTCGTGTAGCAGCTGCAAACCCACTGAAACCCTTGTAAGGGCTCACAGTATAAGATACTCTTTGACATGAATAAATGTAGGAAGATTAGGGATTCATATTCTTTAACAAAAAAGGAAGTGAACAATTTCATACCCCTCATGCAAAACAGAGTTTGGCTGGACTAGCATATGTAAGACAGAGTTTGTTTTATGTTTCAGGAAAGGGTTAAGTGATCATCTAAATATTTTTTTTGATGGAGATCTTCAAACGTACATTTACATTAGTGATGAAGTTTGGGTCATTCACTGAAAATGTGAAAAATGTGTTAGGGCATTGTATTTGCTATTCCTATTGTAAGCCCACACAGAAAAAGCCACCTAGAATTGCAGTCCCTGTTGTTAGGCTGTGACCTGGGTAGTCATTGGCATTCGTATCCTGGAACAACTATATTAAAGTTTTCTAAGATGTGTGCTCTTTCACATGACCTGCCAATCATGTTGGAGCAGTGCCATAAGCTCTAGTCTAGTTGTATCCTCAAGGGCACCAAAGAGAGGAAGAGAGAACAGGGTTGTGGAGTTGGAACTATTACTTATTTATCTAAAGTATTGACCTGACCTCCCCTACTGAAATATCAGCATTAGATGCTGGGGAAAAGGGATGCCAGAACCAGCTCCTTCTGGGAAATAGAGGAAACAGAGATGTCAAATGAGGCCCAAATCAGGCAGCATCCTGTTGAGATAATGGTGGTGGGGGCAGGCAGGGAGGTGGCAATGACATGAAAGAGTACAGCTGGTGGGTGGGCAAGGAGGCAGCAACCAAACTGACCAAGTATAATCTTGCTGAAGCTCTATATGTCAGGCTGCTTCACAGCATCTCTGAGATGTGGCTTTATTGTATGGAGTGGACTTACTTTGAATGTTCAGTGGCTGATTTTGCACAGTTTTTCTCAATATGATGGTAATGAAGTGTGTTTGGGAAGGGAATAAAAAAAATAAGCAGTAAGTGATGTTTCTGTAATGTTGCTGTAGATGGAGATAAGCAAGTAAGTGGTGACAGCTTTGAGATGATGAGATGGATGGTCCTCATGGACTCTGCATCTCCCTCACTGAGCTACGTACCCAGGCCCAAATGAGAAAAATAGAGAGTGAAATGAAATTGGAAAAAAAAAAAAAGCCACTGAGATTCTCCATGAAAAAGAGGGCAACTCTCTTAAATATGACACTAGAAAAGCTTGGCTTGCTTAGTGCAGCAAAGCAAAGACTGTAGCAGCAGCATTTCTTTGCTATATATTTAATAGGAGAGCTGACAGACATAGGCAAGAAGATATTAAAAAGCACAGTGCTGATGCAGGACAAAACTATATAATGTTTTCTATGCACTAGAGGAATGGCTTCAGTGACAACCTCCCTAAACAGATAACAAATAAATTAAGATGCAGTGGATGTATTTTTGAAAAAGCTTAGGAAATGTGGCATTTGCTAAAGTTCTTCCCAAAACTTCTGTCCCATGAAACTAGAGGAGTCTGGAGCTGAGTTGGAGCCAGGGACTCTATGGGATGCCTCCAACCCATCTTGGTACAGCATTGCAATGTGAATATTTACAAGAGGACTGGAGAACAAGGGGTGGTAAACAGGAAGGAGCTGAGGAAATCACATGTATGCCATGAAATGCGTCTTCAGCTAACTAACTTTTGAAATGGCAGAAGATACATGGGCTGTGATGCCAAGCAGAGTTACGTAAATGGTTAGGTGAAGCAGCTGTGGCAAGAGCCTCTAGAGACGACTGTAAAGGGAGTAAGCAGACACACAGACAAGGCCAGGAAACGAAAAACGAAGGTAGCTCATTGTGCTGAGATTTCTCTAAACTAAATGAAAACTATTCAGTCAAAATGACTATTACAGTTGCTGAAAAATTAAAGCTACCAGTTTAGAGAGCAATAAGTCATGCTGATATACACCTTACCCTCAGCTCCCAAGCCTACATGTTCTCTGTGCAATGACAGAAGACACTCCTCTCCCTTTCAGTATATGATCCATCATGGGATACGTGTCTTACTGCAGCCATACCTGAATGTGTGCCCTGCAACTGTTTCTCACATGATTTGGGCTTTGGAGGGCTTTCTTCTGGCATTAAAAAAGCAATTCCTCATCTACACAGCACTGTCACCCAGGTATCTCTGGATTGTCAAACGAACATCACTGCAACTGATTAGTGTTCTCTTCTTCAGCATCTGCCTGAAGCCTTACGGTTCATGCTGTCACCTCCCTCACCACCACCCATTTCTTTTATAATGCATCCGAAATTAAATTTCGGACAAAAAGTATCCTCACTGTATCCAAAAGGCTGAAGCAGAGCTCTGGTTCTGCTGCATCAAGAACAGGTTGCCTAATATTACATCCTGAACTTAATCTTTAAGACTGCTTTTCAGCTAATGTGATCCCACGTTTTTCTAGTGAGCTGAGCACTCATAAAGCTCTCAGCTGCAGTAAGAGCTGCCAATATTCACACCATTTGAAAGAGAACCAAGAGAATTATCTCAGACAGAAGAAACAGATCTCTTGTGCTGACAGAGTAGACACATTGTACATCAGACTTTGCCAGCAGCTCTCTTTAACAATTACTGGAGTGGATCTGAAAGCATTTAAGAGATACCCAACACTTTATATTGCAAGAAGGCACTTCCAGCTGCTTGTATTTTCAACAAATTTAATTTTAATTTAATTTAAACTGCAACCCCAACGTCCCTATTCCTAACTAACTTGGAAATGCTTGGAGCCTTGCATTAGGTGTAGTGATTAAAGGTTTTTGATTGTTCCCATACAGGCCGTCTGTATAACAGCCACTGTTCAGGCCCAGTTAAATGCCATTTTGTCAACATTCCACTTACCAGAGGTAAAGCTCCTTATTGTCCTCTCCTGCCAGAGGAGCACAGAATGAAATGAAACACCTAGAACCAATTTAGCAGCTGGTGGATTTGTTATTTATTTAGGAAGGGCAGCAGAATGGAAATACTTTATAGGAGCCTCCTTCATGGTCAAGTCAAGGAGCTGGTTACAGCTCAACATACTTTGATGCAGTTGTTGGAGCTCACCTTGAGCAGGTCACTTAAGACCTGGTCCTGGAAGTGTTACCATTAAATAATAGATGAAAACTCAAATCTCCCTTGGCCCCTGGCACTGGGTCTGGTATGCCTTTGCCTTGTATACCATGATCACTGTGTTTGCAACTGGGAACCTAAAGCTAGATATGCTCCTGAAATCCACTGGAAAAATAGGGTTTCCCTTTAGGCAATCAACAGACTAAACTAACAGAAATAATAATAATAACAGGATAAACATTTAGGATTATGAGTGAGGATTCTTTGAAATCCATTAGCGATGGAGGAGGAGGAGTTTCAGTGCACCAGCATTCGTCATGTTTCACTGTGCAATTCCATGAATTTCCACTTCTCCTTAATTTCAGAAAGACAACTCAGTAGCCTGTGGCTTCTATATTTTATTTTTCCTCACCTACTAGCCAGCAGAAGCAGGAAAATAACGACACAACTAAGAGCTGTATTCACAGACAGGAAGTAACTTTAATTAAATATTGTGAAAGTTGAAAAGTTTTTACAGCTTGAATTTCTGCAAAAAAATTATAACAATCTCTACAGTAGTTAGTTTCTCTAACAATAGAACTGTACAGTGTGTGTGTCTATTCAAAAAGATTTAGATAAGAAGGTGAAAGGTTAGTAGTTTCAGAGATGACTTCTTTTTAGCTGCATCCTAGTACAACTGTGAGGAAATAGGCATACTTTATGCAATCCAGTCATTGTGAAGCTTCACCTTGTTAAAACTGAAATCTGAATGTTTCCACTTAAAGCCATATTCTGTAAACAGCTGCATCTTTTACTTTGTAAAAGATAAGGGTGGTGCGGGGAGATTTTTTATAAATTCCCATTCATCAGATCACTATAAATAGCTGCAACAAAACAAATTATGCACATTGTCAAAGGGTCTTTGGACACTGGTGTAGAAGACTACAAACATCAATGGCTAACACTGGTGTCAAAATCGCTATGACTTTGAGTGGAGCTCTACAAGAGTAATTGATGGTGTCACTGGACAAAATATGGCTTTAAATTTGATTACATTGTCGTGCTGTTGCTTATTATGTGAATTAGAATAATCGCTTGGAATACAGAGAAGCAATAAATTGATGTCTCTCACATTTTCCAGTTTTCTCTTCTTTTATTTTCTCACCATGGAAAAAAAAAGAAAAATCCTGTTTTCTTCCCTTCCCCCCAAAGATCACACTGTGACATTCTAGTGAAAACCATTGCAAAATTCATACAGGAAGCATGCACAGTTGCAGCATCGTTGTAAATGATTTCTTGCTCGACTAGAAAAAAGTTATATTGTTTTAAGGTAACAAAACAGTTCTTTTGTGCTTTTCAATTCCTTTTTTTTTTTTTTTTCTTAGAATGTTAGTGATGATTGACAGTTCTGGTGCACAGTACAATGTACAAGTGAAATGAATATGATTTGCATTGTTAAGGCATCCAATCTGCTGGTTTATATTTATGTGAAAGACAGAGAAATATACAAGCAGACTTAAGAAAGAAAGTATTTTCATTGAGTTCTATGAAGTTTCTCCCCATATTTAATGCACAAAAATGCGTCACTCCAAAGAGGAGAAATCCCATGCATATTAATAGAGTAAAACAGCATTAGTTTCTGTTAAGCCTCAAAAGCAAAGGATACATTTCTTTTAAAATCTACATAACTAAATGCTACAAGAATAATATGCTACTTTTTGCCATATATTGGAAAAAACTTCTTAACTTACAAATAATACAAAAATAGACAATGGCTTTTGGGTGGAAATTAAAAAAAAATGGAAGCATGGTTTTAAACAATACTAAAAAAAAACTATAAATGAAATGTTTTAAAATCACATTTAAACAGCTAATACAACGGTGAATGACCAAACAAATCAGCACTTTTCACATAGCAAACATACACAATAAAATAAACTTGACAGGGGAAAAAAAGCAATGTACAAATTCCAAAGATAAATACATTATTTATATGGATAATTTACAAAATCCCCTGTAAAACAAACAAACAAAAAACAGAAACAAAAAAAGCGCTTTTTTTTCTTTAATTAATTTTGCAAGTATGTGCAAGCTAAAGGTAGTGAGCTCTTTTTGCAAAATATGCAGTAAAATTCTTTTTTTGTGATATTGAAAAACTGTCTTAAGACATTAAAATGTATAAATAGAACAACAACTTTGGCAAAAAATCACAAAAAATCTACAGTATTTATAACTACATACAAAACACAACAGCAAAGAAAAAATATCAGGTAATGCATCTTCAGAGCTTTGCTGCCTCTTTGACTAATAGTTTTTAAGAACACTTCCCAGATAATGATAGCAAAATTTTTGTAAAACAGAAGCTATGGGTTTGATTTGAAACCTTCCTAACAAACAGCCCCACCCCCACCCCCAAACTCGTGTTTCCATTTATTATTCAAAAGCAGTTACCTGTTGCTTAATATATTATGATACAAACTGAGAGGGTCGACCAATACAGGAACAATCCTAGTGGGAGGCTGACGAAAACATGTGCTTTCAGATCGTGAGGATGCAGCAACACAGACGTGTCTGATCTCATCCTGCCCCATAACAACAAATAGGTCGAGTGGGGCTGTGCTGAAAGCACCCCACAGGTCATGGATGGCCACAATCTGTGTCATCGTTAAACAGCTATGCAAAATCCAAATGGCATTTTATGCAGCTCAGGTAACATTAAACTTTGAGAAGGCCACTCATTTGCAAGGAGTCTGATATATAAGCTACAGAGACAGCCATGCCTGTCTAATCCTGCAGTTTTAGCACTCTATGTAGAGGCACTGAATTTTCAGTTCAAGAGGAAATGTGTTTGATATTTTCACCCTTACCTTCCTTTTAACCCACTTCTTTTGTGGCATTATTTACACAATTATTTAGCCTGATATTAAAGACAGAGGTTGCTGTTCCCACCCCTCAATCCCGCCTTCATCATCCAAAAATACCAGCTTTCTAAGGAGTGATATCTATTTAATTAGAACATTAAAAATGCATCATATTAGCAAGTCACCACTGGATAAGCAACCTGTATGAGCCGACCCTTAATTAAATGGCCATAATTCTTCTACGAAAAACTAACTGGCACTTCTATTCTGTCCCATACAGACTTGTATGTAAATGACACCAATTCATTTTTCTTTACAAGCTTTAAAAAAAAAAATAATCATAAATTAAAAATGTGGAGTTCCATCTCTAGTGTCCCTTGTGTAATTGTATGGTTTATAAAAGACAAATGGTGTTGAGTTAAACCAAGCCTTAAAAAAACCACAAAACCCAGAAGAAAATAAAAGCAACCCCCCTCCCCCCCAAAGAAAGAAAAAAAGTGGATTTTTTTATCAACATACAATAAATATATCTCCCAGGTATTTGGGATGGACAACTTGAATCAACACCTTGCAATTGGAGATTGTTAATTTCAGTATTTGCAAGGATGGTGATTTTTGTTTTGTTTAAAAATCTGCAGTTATTG
>JANHGB010042688.1:99525-168835 GCA_026283785.1 Coracopsis vasa
CATCACCAACTACATTGAATGAGTCGTATGTTAATGTTGATTTAGGCTGTCTTATCCTTTGTTGGCCAAGTTAAGTTGAATCATCGGTATTCTTTATTATGCTTCCTAACCTCATTTTGTATGAAAACATCATGTGTTTCTTAAAGACAAGATAGTCATTAAAAGTCAACAGTTACAATCTCCCACATAGCTAGACCTCTGGCTTGGTCTCCCTCCATTTACCAGGAACTCTGTGCAGATCAGACATTCCAAGTGATCTACTGTGAGCAAGCACATCACCTGCGCAGGAGGTAGTCATGCAAGTTTATGATGAAAACTGTAACAACAATGCATCTTTAAAATGCCAGTTTTACGGTTATTTGCCAAAAGGTAGAAAACAGATTTGCTTTCAGGTTGGTGGCACTTCATGGGGACATGATTTAAATGCTAGAACTGCCTGCCATCTTAGACATCTGGACATGTAATTTCTTAAGGAAGAACTCAACCCTGTGACTGGTGCTGATTCATTGTGCTTTAATTACAGCTGCAATTATTTGATAAGAACAGTGCCAAAGTAAAAGACTCACAGATTTTGGGTTGGAGGGGGACAGGAGGGAAATGTTTTCTCCACAAACACCACCATATGTGCAAGAATTACAAGTCTAATCAGCAAGGGGAGAACAGCTCGAGTAAACTGCACTGATTAAATGAAATAAAATGAGAGGAGAAAGCGATAATGCAAAACACATCCACATGTTTGCAACAGGCCATCCTCAGAGGTGACATGTTGCAACTATACAGCAGCATTTCAATTCTCAGCATTTATCATTCAGCAATGGTTTTATGTGAAATCACTGTACTGATTGTTTCCGCTCCACATAAGAGCTCTTCAAGGAGCTGAGAATGAGAATAAAAGGGATAGAGAGGTGAGTTAAGCTGCTTTAAGCCCTACAGGAAGACCCTCAAGTGAGTAGCATAGAGAACACTACTGTGCCTTAGATGTTGCTTGCTGAGGTGTTTCCTGTCATGGGCTTTTTTGGCTCTACTGTGGCACTAATCTGAGGATGCATTTTCATGTATACCCATGGCTATTCTGTCTCCCTCATCTCAAATCATAGGATTAATTCAATATTGTCTTTTTTGAATCCTTGCCTACTTAATCCATGCTGGGTGAAACAACATCAGTTTTGTTTAAAAAAAATTCTCAAAGGATTTTATTTCAGCAGTTCTCAAATAACAAGTTCCAAATCCTCACAATTGGGCTGTCTTCTTGGAACATGCAACTGAAAATGAAGCAAACCCATGCTCTCACTGTTGTGGTTGCTCCCTATTCTGCTCTTGGAGGGGTCACTCTTACATGTGGGCCATGTGGGTCTCAACCACAGGCCTCTATGGAGTCAATAAAATAGGTATTGACAGTGATAGATAGTCAACCAGACTAATTCTGCATTTATTCAGCCACTTGCAGCTAAGGGTGAAGTAAATTTCCTTATCTGAACATATGAAAGTCTCATGTGGTCATAGACCTGAAACACAGGTTTTGTCCCAGTTCTCCTTTTAGCTCATCGAGCAATTTGATTTGTTTCTGTTTCTTAACCAAGAATAATAATTTTTATCCATATTACTAAGGCACTTGGAGATTTCTGGATGACAGCAGAATACAGGGGTAGGACTTCAGTGCTTGGACATCAGTTACAGCACAGAGAAAAGCAATATTAACAAATGACAGTGTTCCCTTCTTTACTGTCCAGATAAGCAAGGAGTTGAGCAGATGGGAATGGGTAGAGTCTTCCTATAGGTGATGAGTGCAACTGGGCAGAGTCAGACGGATAATTAATCTTCTGTGCATACTAATTCCAACATTTTGTTCTTTTCAGCCCTTTCTAAATTCCAAATGTAGTGAAATTTTAAACCAAGATGTTGTTTTGCTTTAGAAAAGATACCTACACTTCAGAAAAATGTCAAAATATTATTCCAACAAAAAATTCTCAAGCTAAAAGATTCATTAGAAAAAACATTTTCACCAAAAAGTGATCAAGAATTGTCTCTTGGGACAGCACAGCTGTCTACTCTGGATAAAAGCCCAAACAAAGGTGACAGAATTGCAACTCCTCCCTTTGTGGCTTAGACATTTCCCTGCAGTTACATATCAGCCACACACCTTTTGCCTTTGGAAACAAGTGGTACAGATGCAGATCTTAGCTCATTTTTTCAAAGCATTATTGGTTTTGAATAGCTCTGAAATTCTGAATTAAATTACAAGGCAAATGATATCTTTTCTGCCTAAAAGCTTTGATATTTCCTTCCTTTCCAAGTCTTCATTTATATCAACCTACTTTTATTCCTTAAGTGCTATATCTAGTCATGCAAATTCTCTCAGCTGTAACATGTTATTGATCCTGAAAACAGAGATATCAGTGGGAAACAGTGGAGGTATGAGATCACACCATCTCTGAAAAGGGAGGGCAGAGAGTAGAAAAACTTCCACCAACGGGCACTATTTCTTCTATCATATACTAATTTATATTTGCTGCTAGCAAATTACAGAAATAATGTATTTTGAGTTTTACAAAATTGCATGGCAAAGAGAACAACAGATAAGCCTAGCTGTTGTTTTAGTGAGTTCTGCTGATATCTAAGCTACATAAAGCAAGCCTGATTGCTTTCTGATGTATCCAGAAGCCCAAGAGAGATAAGACAGCCTCCTTATACATGGTTGTTTATTTAAGCAATAAGGCACAACAGGCAGTGCATTTCTGAGTGATTATTACAAGCCTCAGGTGGTGTCAGAAGGCATGGGACTAAAGGCTGTGTGGTTTTTACTCACCAAGAAGTTCAATGATGACCTAGAAATGAACCATCTCTTGGTGTCTCATTCCTATTATGAAAACTGAATTGCTAAAAAAAAGAAATTAGGGGAAACACTGAGATCTGTGTGGTTTCTGGGCATTACAGATGTGGATGTGACATAATGAGGAGGCAATCAGCAAGCCCCAGTTGTGTCCAGTGCTCTCGCTCGTACCATAATTGCTTTTCATAACTGAGTATGAGGAATCTGAGAATTTCATGTCTTGTAAAAGGAAAAACAGTGCCTGAAAAAGCTTTCTCCTGTTACTCGCTTTTTCTCTCCCCTTGCAACAGCAAACTGGGGCTAGGTGAAGAGGCAGAAAAAAAACATTAACATGTTCCAAAGCTTCTAGCAGTGAACTCTTCGCTTCTTTTATATTTTTTGAATTTGGAGGTGACACATTTTTAGCTGTAAAATTCGTAGCACTTCAGCAGTGCCAAATTTTTAAAAAGCACCAAAATTAATCTCCTAAACACTACAGATCATCTGACAATTTTGTTGTGTTTTACTCCTGATGCAACCTGTATTTATAACAATTCCTGAACAAAAGTACTCAAGTTCTGCTTATATGTTCCTACTATTTTCCCAATTTCTGTGTTCCTCTGTGCATGTCTGCAAGGATTCCTCTTTCCAATTCACCAATGTAAAATGCACTGAGAACAATGCTTTCCTTCAGTCACAATAGATCCCAGCTTTTATGAATGAATTCCTTCCACTCAGCTTGCGTATAGATTTTTCAGGTTGTTAATAGTGCTATCAGCATTATGCCTGCAAGCCCAGCGTTTCTTTCCAGAGGCTGTAGAGTGACATGTGGAGCCTGTGGAAGTATCCTCCCCCTGCTCTGCACAGCTCCTTCTAAGCATGGCTTTAAAAATGATGGATTTTATTCCGCGCTCGATGCTCTTTGGATAATTTGCACAGGCACGTGGAAAGGAAAACAGACCTCAGGTCTGGGGCAAGCACAAACCATACCGCAAAATCTTTCCCACCTCTGGCACAGCTGGAGGCAGCTGGCTGCATCTGCTTATAGAAACTCCTCAGTCTAAGTGAGCATGGAAATGTCTCTCTCGGCACACTAATGCTTAGTGAGGTAATTACACAGGAAGGTTTAGGCACAGTGTTGTAAAACAGAATGAACCAAACAATGGGATGGGCAGTGCTGGTCTTTGTAGCATCCTTGGTTTGACAAGCTTTTGTCTGTCACTCCCTCGGTTTGCATCAATGCTTCAAAACATATTTAGGTGCTAATGCTGGAATACTTTTCAATAAAAGGGGCTGGAATGCAGAAAAGGAGCAGCCCCTTGATCCCAACAGTTGAATAGGCTTTCAAAAAGGTCCTGTGCCATTTATGGAATTAATTGGCACAAAAGCACATTAATCAGTGGAAACTAATGTTTGCCGTGGTATGAGTTAAACTGGGAAATGCTGCTGTTAGTTTGTAATGTGTCTTCTATTCCTGAAAGGCAAAGGTTTGTGCCAAGCTCTGTAACAGTCTATTTGCTCTCAGTAGGATTTCTGCACAAGTGTACTATGACAAAGGAAAAAAA
Source organism: Coracopsis vasa (assembly GCA_026283785.1). NCBI lineage: Eukaryota > Metazoa > Chordata > Aves > Psittaciformes > Psittacidae > Coracopsis > Coracopsis vasa. The sequence goes on from JANHGB010042688.1 coordinate 103,900, forward strand.
GGAAGGGAAGATTGAGTGACGTACTTCAGGAGAAGGCCAGCCCCTGGAGAGACCCTGCAGTGGAGTACTTGCTAGAGTCCACAAAAGACTGGTCTGATAAAGGACGACAACAAGGAATAAGAGAGGAAAGAAAGAAAAAGGATGGTATTAGTAAGCTGAAATATTACTCGTTTTTATCATAACAGTAGGTCTGTGCTTTAAAAGACACAACCTCTCAATTCAGCAGTATTAGTAGAGTTAGAGATAGGGTGGTTGCCAAACATCTGCACGATAATAGGTGGGCTGGTGGTGGAGTCCAGTTACTCTTTACAGGAGAAAACTTTAGTACAGAGACCACCAGGGATCCCCCATTGTCTTCAATCCCCTTTGACAACTCAGTGTTGCTCAGAGCCTTGCAAGCTACCAGGAACTCATGGTTTTGAAAACAGCCAGCTACACTCCAGACTTGGTTTCACCTACCTTGCAGGCTATTGCCATTGGTGCTGGTGCAGGTGGGAGGAGGAGAAGTTTGCGGTCTCACAACCGGTGCAAAAGCACTCTTCTGTTTCACCGCTGAAACCATGTTGGCTGGTGAGAAGGAGAAAATCCCAGAGGAACTGCTACAGTTTGAGGGGAGGCTAGTGGAGGAGGCCATTGTCGGACTTGATGGCACAACTAGAGGAAAAAAAGACACCCCATGCATTCCTTAGTATTAGATAATCAGCAGGCTGCAGAAACCAGACAATTCTGGTTGGTTGCATTGGGTCTAATTTTAAGGCCAAGGCCAAGGCCTTTACTGCAGTTAGATTTCTGGTTGTTCACAAAATGTGATCAATCACTGAAAGAAACCCACTTTGTTTCATTTTGATTTGTTTTGTTCTGTTTTGCAGATGTTCAGGAGCAGTAATTCTAGAAACTCTTAAACAATCCTTGAATTCTCTGTTGCTGCAACTCTTTAGTTTTATTACAACTCTGTCCTGCCATCCTGTTTCAAACTTTTCTAGTGGTTGCCATTTTCCTGTAGATGGATAAGAGGGAATACAAGACTGTGCTAACTCAGAGGTTATAAAACTTATGGGCAAGAAGAGTTAAAGTAGAAATCTGGATCTGGAATTTTTACCTTGGAAAGGTTTGAGGCTTTAACTAGCCTTGAAAACTAGCATTTTAAGCCGTGTTTTTCCTGTAGCAAGATTACTCCAGAAAGACCTATGGGATTTCAAGCAAACTTGCAGAAGGTAGAGGTCTTAGCAGTGACCCAGTTGACCTGCTTGTCAAAAGTCAGCAAAAATAGTTGTGTTTCTTTCCCTTCAAACCCTGCAAGAACTAGGGTTTAAAAGGAGTTATTCCAAAAGCTGTGAATACACACACACACATATATGTACACACACACATGGAGGTTGTCCAGCATGAAGCAATCGGTGAGATTGCTTCTCTGACAGGGTTTTTTTTCCTCCTTTGGTTGTGTTTGTTGCACAACAAGAAAGTGTGGATAACTGACAGGAACCATGCTTTTCTTTTATCTCCCAATAGGAGAAACCACTAAACTTCCCTCACAATGGCTACAGATTCTTTCTGCGTTTTAACTAAACAAGCCAGTCTCCAGCTTCCCTGTATCCATCAGCTTTGGGAAAGTTTCTGCTGTGGGCACTTCCCAAGAATTCTCAGTGACATGAAAAACTGCCATATTCCTTTTGTGGCCATTGTATTTATGCACAGGAATGGAGTTGGTATTTCATATCTCACCCAAGATGGAGATTTTTGAAAGTGAAAGTCTGTTTTACAATATTCAAGACAAATAATTCTCCCAGAGGATCTATGACCACTGTCTGAATACAGTCAATACAACTTTTTTATTCAGAGCCATTGACAGGAATTTCAGCTGGAATAGCTAAGCAATGAAGCCATTGTGCTATACACCAAATAGAGACCTGGCTTTAACTACAAAATTGAATAAAATTAGAATCTTCAGTTTTTCTAAATAAGTGTAGATGTAAAGCTCTCTTTTCTAAGGGCTGAATTGATTGTCCAAGATGCAAACCTACTATACAGGAGGTTCGGTCTTTAAATACCTATATCCTTAAACTGTTGTTTTACTATGTAGTTGGATAAATATCTTTGGTATTTATCACTGAGGTTTTAAGTGAATTTGTTTCATGAAAATAAAGCCAAATATTTTTATATTCAGACAGTATTGCCAGTTTCCCATTTATCCAACAACAACAACAAAAAAGGAAAGGACCAAAGGTAAGATCTCATCCTTTCATTCTTCATCCTGTTTAGAAACTGCTTATATACATGAGGGGGCTATGAATAATTACATACTATAGAGTAAAATTCCTATCATCTGGGCTTTGAATTATTATTTTATTTGCATTTATGTAGATAAAAATCACCCTATTTAAGTTCTTATTTGAGAATCTGATATCATATTTGTTAACACTGAGGAAATCAATTAATGGAAATTAAATGTTCAAAGTTTCACAGTCTGACAGATACAATCTTAGTCTGAAGTCACTCTATGTCTGGAAGTACTTGCTAAGGGAGAGCAATCAAAGCACCTAAATTGAATTGCTACTATACAGCAATTAGTTTATTGATTTAATTAAGAATGCCACCTTTTAATTTTCAGGTCATGATTGAAGCATTTTCTGATTCAATGGATTAGGCATTAGCAGAATGACAGATCTACCAAGCAAACCTCCCAAAATATAACTAGAACAGAGAACAAGGGCTGGAAAGTGAAGTGCTATTCTGAAGAGGACTTAGTTCATAAATATGGAATAATACACTGCTAGAGTATTTTAAATGCATTACTGGTATCTGCTTCCAAAAAGAGACGTCCCATCAATCATGTTATATTATGAATTCAGAGTACGCAGATTCTATGACAGTAAATTCAACTTAATAAATAAGGTACTTTGTAACATTGCATGTTACATTATTATTAGAGTACAAAAATAATAACTGGTTAGCAATTCCCAGGTTTTAAGTACTAGTTTTGTGGTTAAATATTTTCTTCTAAATTTGCAGCAGCTAAGAAGCCTTGGATGAAAAGTGTTATTATCCCCTTTTTAATTCTGAACTCTAGTAATGCAATTCAAAATAATTCATTTCTCTATACATCACTAATATGAATACATCACTAAAATAAAGATATGCTGTGTATACCTTGGTATGTTCAGCAGTCTGCTTGTCCTGTCCATAGCAGGGTCTCAGCCTGTAAACCTATTTACATCACAAGAGCTTCTGGCCTGATTCTGCTAGCAGCTTTCTGCAGATGTCAGTGGAATCCTTTATGCCGCATGAGTAACGTCAGTGTAATTGGGCAGGTCCTATTCATTTAATTTTCTCATGTGAATAGGGACTATGAGCTGTGTGAGAGGCTGCAGAAGAGGTTCATAGGCCTTTACCAACAGGAATGTATTTATATTTAAACAGGTTACTAAACCTTTAATCTCCAAATGCAGAAGGTTAGTCCTATACATAAATATTTCCATAACTGGCACTGTAGACCATAAGCTCTTTATGCCATGGAATATATGATTTGTATGACTTACGTCTTTGTGGCATTCACTCTACAGACACTAAAACACAAACTCTTAAGAGCCATTGTCACATTTTACTGACTAATACTAAGCTCTCAGTGAAGCCAATGTAATACCTACTTGCAAAGCAAATGGAGTATAAGCAATCAAGATTAGGCCTACCAGTAATTCATAATATCTATAAAGGTTATGAACATATTATTTGCTCAGAGGTCTTGGAAACATCATCATGCAGCTTATGGAAATGTCAGTCTTATTATAGTAAACTTTTCTGCCCTTCATATCTTACAGCTGGATAAAAACTATTTTTCCTGCAGCAAATATCTTCAGCTTCCTTTCATACCCATCACAACAAAAAGTTGTGTACTGACATCTGACTTCTGATCCACTCCAACAGACATTAGGTTACTTAGGCCATCCCTGCTTTCTAGCAATCTTGAGGACATTTCTTATTTACAGAGTATAAGGTAAGTAAGTTATGAAATTATCAGCCCAAATCATGAGAGACATTATTCTTTTCAAGCTCCTATGAGCCTCCTTAATAGTAATAACAAAAAAAAGCAGAGAAGAGCATTGCTGGCAATGCTAATGTCTTTGGAATTCCTCAAAGGTCAGTGCCTTGGAGAGGAGAAAAAGGATTAAGGTCTGTTTCAGGTGCTCAAAATAGAAACTAAATATTGAGTATCACAGAAAAGTCACTGTCTCCTTCAAATGAAAATGAGCAAAATACAGAAAAGCCATGCAATACTCACTGGCATAGGGAGAATTGGCAGCAGATCCATTCAGGAAGGTTGGAGAACCACCTAAATTTGACATTCCAGCATTCCCATAGCCATTCATGCTTGTTGTGACAGAGTTATAGTTTGTTTGCTGAGGAGTGGTGCTTGGCACATAGCCATGAGGTGACACGCTGCTTGAGTTACGAGTAAAACCTTTTTTGGGGAGGGAATACATTTAGAAATAGGTATTAGCCCAAGAACAGTTTCTTACACAAACAGCTACAAGCAAGTAACTCTGGGCTACCAAGCCAGCAGCCTAGTCCAGCCATGGTGTGCATGGGGAGGGCCAGGCTAACCACCACTACCACCAGGTAACCCAGACAGTGAGCCCTCACTGCCTAGGTCATTGCTGATTGGCACACAAAGCGGGAAGAAAGAGGCTAGAGCTGCACAGCTCCTCAGGCAACCCATGCCCTCAAGCAAAGATTACCGCTGGATAACATATGAACACTCACTCTAAAAGAGCTGTTTGTAGCAAATGGAGTAAACATGACCTACATTTTCACTGAGGAGTACATATGGACTTCAGGTGTCTTAAAAGCATGTGACTTTTGTTAACTCTCTTCTGATGTCACTCTCATTTACCGCATCTCAAATTAGATGCTCATTGCTCACTTCAGAAAATGTAGGGTATATTTGTCTAAGTAGTGGGATATCCTTTGTCTTTTTGCCCTGCTCTGATCATTGTGTTGGTAGAAAATTACTATCAAATTTGGCACCAAGTTAAAATTTGAATATCTAACCTAATTCTGGAAATGCTGTTTGTGGAAACTCATATCCACAAAGGAACAATTGTTTCAAGAGGCATAGAAATACAAAATGCATCTTCACTCCTAAAAGAAAAAATTCCAACTTTTCTTCCTACCACACAGTACATCTATAAAATATTTTAATCTAAAAATAATTTCTATATTTTTATTTTGTGTAATTCAAAATAATTTTGCTTGCCCTTCTAGAAAACAACCTTGTTGTACCACTTTCTCATCAAAGTGGATTTTGAGTTGGATAATAAATAGAGCTGAGCAAAGGTGAAGGAAAATGCAAAAGGTTTTAACAAAAAATATTCTTCACTTTTTTTTTAATTGTTAGCTGTAGGAATTAAAACAATGTTGATTTTATACAAAGTGAAAACCACTTTATTTAAAAAATAAAGAAACTCTGCAAATGTGTCTGCAAATGTTTCTATTTTTTACTAGCTTCAAAATTCAGAAAAGTTTTAAACTCTGGAAAAAAAAAAAACAATCAGTGCCAACGTTATGATCCTTACAAAATCAAACCAAACCAAACAGACAAATATTCAAGGGATACTTTTGTGTTATAAATGAATGCTACATAGGGCCAGACTGAGAGATGATTCATACTCAGGAATATATATAAGCAAATACTTAACATTAAGTACATGCTCAAGATAGAAATCCTTTTAAAATTAGTGGGATTTGAACACAAATACAAGTGTTATTCTGAGCAGAAGGATAAGCTATTTACATATGTACAGAAGTGCTTCTCCTATACTGGGGCAAAAGTCATTAAAAAGACCCCCATCTCATGAAGGTATTGTGTCATTCAAAGACTGTGCATGCTTGTGGGATGATATCTGTCTATATGTGCTCATAGCCTTCAGTTTTGAACCATCACTCTTCCACTGCTCTGCACATTTCCCTGACTTTTATCAGAAAAGGTTCATAAAGAGAGGAAGATGAGCCTTCTCCTGACCCTGATTGGTGGCTTGTGAGGCTTCGGAAACATTGACGGCTAGTTGACCACTAAAGGAATTCACTCCCATCATTCCTGCATGGACTGATGTGTTAGCAAGGGCGGGGAGCTGGTTGTGGTTGCGGGGGACACTGTAGAGTGCTTCTGCGATGTCTGCTGCTCTTTTCAGGATTATTTCCTAAAGGATAAGAAGAAGGGAAAAAAGAATAAATGTGACTCTGATAAATGTTTTCTTACATACTAAAATGAAACATTTCCGCATCCAAAGGCAAAACACAGATGCTTTTCTTTCTAAACCAGTTGGCTGACTGATAGCTAATGCTTGTAAGATCTGCTGCCTTCGTGATAAATCCTGACATCTGTGGTTAGAGAGTTGGAAGTTTCAGTCCCAGCGGCCACACTTCTGTATAACAAGACCAGCTGGCAGAATGGGGCTGGAGCCCAGACTTACTCCACCTTAGAGCTATCTTTAGTGTAAGAGTGAAAAATTCCTGGTGGCGAGACATAATGCATATCATTGCCCATATTACACAGTATCTGGTGAAAGTGGGCAAATGCCTCCAGGGTTAATAACACATTGCTTTTACAAGCACTAAATTCATACCCTTTAAAAAAGAAAACAAGCAAATTAAACCCCACTCCAGATATAGCATTGCCCTCTATATTTATTCTTGTCTCATACTGTAGTATCACATACCTTTAGCCCCTGATCTATCTATACATCTAAAAAACAGTCATGTTTTAGAATTACTGAAGTAGAATGCATTTACCTGGTTATTATGTGGCATGCCATAGAGTGCTTCTACTAAATCAGCAGCCCTCTTAAGTATTACTTCCTGTCAATATAAAAACAGATTCATTCTTCTGAGTTCAATAAACAGCTTAGGGGGGAAAACAAATATTAGAATCTTTTATACTCTTCTATTAGTTGCACCATGTTTTGTGTTGTTTATTTTTTTCTTCTTCCCACCAGGTACACCTTAATTGCAACAACTCTCAGCAACCACTGCATGGTGTTAAATCACTAGTTCATCCTATTCACACACAAGCTTAATCAAGTCAAAAGGTGAGAATCATTGGTGCTGCAAAAAAAAATACATCACTCAATTGTCTCTACCATCTGCACTATAAACCACTCATCGGTTTATTGCAGAATACAATCCTGAGGTCATTTACTAGATTACTGCAATCAATGTCATTCAGAGTACGTTATGAATCCCTTCAATGTGTTTATTTTATTCTTAATTGCATACTGCAGGAATTGTGACCTTACCCAGCAGGCCACATTCAAAAGATATCCAATCAGTTCTATGCTACTACTAATGTAACCTTTCAACTTCTGTGGTTTGCATCCTGATGTGATGGGTCAGGGTAGGATCCATGTACATAAAATGATACACAAGAAGAAAACACACGCACTATGAGAGAACGGCCCAGAACAGTGTAGTGTTTCCCAGAGAAATTCCCTGCATGGGCAGCAGAATTTAAAACAGTCTGTGATCATTTCTCCATTTTGGGCAAATTTTTTTTCTCCATTTTCCTATTTTCTCCTTTTCACTTAATATTTCTTAGAGTATTTTAAACTGGAATTCAAGTAATAATAGCATTTCCTGTGTTCTTACGTTTTACAGTGTGGAAAAATTTCCTTGAACAATCCTGATTGATAGAAAATGTAAAGATACATTGCAGAATTAACCCAGAAATTTTTTTTTTCCTGTTCTTTCAATGCATCTCACAGATTCCCAATTGCTAGATCAAACCCAGTCGAGACTGTCCTTTGAGTAAAACAACGTATTTTTGTAACTCTTAGCCCCTAAGTATTGCTCTAATATACCAACACGATGCTATTCACCAAGGTATATTTCTGCAAGTAGCTTACAAAAATAGTACCAACTCTAAGGATTTTACAGTTTTCTACAAAGTTAAACTTTTAAACTTAAAATATTTTACACAATAGCCATATTTTATACCAAAAAGAAACAGTAATGCTCAATTTTCATATACTGTAGACTCTGATCAGAAAATAGAGATATAATTGCGTTCATTTTGCTGTCACCATAACCTCTTCAAAAATCCTTGAACAACTCTTCAAATGACAAGCTTTTAGATGCATATTAGCATTTTTTTCAATTTTAAATTCTCTATAATATAAGATAAAATAGTTGTCATACTGCAGTAACTACTTATGACACATATAATGTCCTAAATTCAAAAATGAGATGGAGGATTTTTGTACTCCCAGTAAACATATAGGCTTGCCTTCTGCTGCACACACCCCTCTCCCAGAACACACATTTAAATTATTTTCCACATATGAAGTAAGATGTAATACATAATTGATGGATTTTTAAATCACTACATTTGAAACAGATTCTGAGGAGTTAAGTTGTTACAGACTTTTTCTGTTGGGTTTTGATTTTTTGTGTGTTTTTCTTTGTTTGGTTGTTGTTGTTTGGTTTTAGGGGGCTTTCTTTTTTCCTTCATGTTTCAGGTGGTTGTTTTAGGCTTTTTTTTCCTGCAACTTGACCACAACTGTTAGCAGCATAAGCATAATCATGGACAGACAAACTACAAAGAACATCTAGGTACAATCAATCCTTGTTGTTTTACCAGAATCATAAAGACACTGAGTTGCCCTTTTTGCCTCTTACTGAAGATGCAAACTAGAGAACAGAGATGTCACTGAAAAATGTTATCTTTTTAAATCCATGATTTTAGCTAGAAAATTACTGCACAGGTGTTTGACTTTGCAAACTAGGATTTATTTCACTTCATTAGAAATTGTTTGCACTACATATTTCAGTGATAGAAAATTTAAGTGTGATACAGAGACCACAAACTGCTTTGGAATATTGTTAACCTAAGCTGTCATTATGCCAAATTACAAAAAAAAAAAAAAAAAAAAAAAAATTTAAATAGTCATTTCTGCTCTACCTAACTAATCATAGTTATTTATGTAATGCTGAGCCAAAAACCTTAGAATCCATCTAAAAGAGACTGAAAACCATATTAAAAAATGAGGTAATTACATGGAATCTTACAGCCGCTCTACCTAATATCAAATATATTCCAGTTCTTAAACACTGGAAGTTCTTAGATGCCATATCATATTGCATATAAATAAAACTAATTGTCATAATGGTTTATTGAAATATGCTTGACAAGTAGCATTCAATTTTTCTAGCTAGTCAATGGTTTCAACATCTTCAGACTCTGTAAATTTGAGTTTCATACTTTAACAATATTTTCACACAATAAAAGCATTTCTGATTTATGACATTTTCAGATCATACAAAGTAGATGTTACACAAAAACTCCTGTGTTAAATAGTGGTGTCTTCTATTCCAGAGCTGACTGTAGTTCTTATAGACGCAAACTAGGTTTAACAGCACGCAATAAAATGCTACTACAGGCATGCTCAAGATATTAACTTCTTGTTTTCTGAATGCATTTTAAACCCTTTGCAGCTCTGCTTAAATTACCGCAGAAGCTACTGTTACAATTCCACATACAAAGGAGCCCCAAAAGTCCTCTATAAGTTAGAGCAACAGACCTTGCAAGGTGCTTGGATTGCGGTGACCAGAAAATTGTTCTCACCTCCATGTCATTACGCTCACAGTGAAGCAGCCCCCGAGCATGTTTGTGTTCGGGATCTAATATATTGCCTTTCAATCAGAGCTGAGAGCCACTGAACACATAGACAGAACATGACGAGCAGGTCAGGAAAGCAATAAAGATTTTACAGAGCTGTCCAAGGTGCTAAATTTACTCAATAATGGGTTTGGCACCATAGTGTTAACCTCTCATTTACTACCAGTTTGAGGGACTAAATTGAAGTAGCTGACTTCATTTACCTTGAAATGTATATTTTATGACATTATGTAAGTAGATTGAAAGGGCACTGCAGTTTTAACAATTTAAAGGCTAGAGCATGTTTAAGATGAAGCTCGAATATTTATTGTATATTGCACTTAAACTATATTGTATATTAAAATGCATTGATTAAATTTGTAAAAGGTATTATAAAAAAGGACAGCTAATATAAAAGATCTATGTCTTTTAAAATCCAATTGATACTGCATGTAACCACTGCAATAGTGATAGATAAACTGATAGATAGGTGGACAGAGCAGCAGACAGACATATCAAAAAGTGAGTGAAACTCACATTCTATAAAAAGAAATCTCTGTGTAAGCTCAAGTTCTGTTATTCCAGATATTCTTTTGTTCAGACAAATTTTTCTTTGCTTTCATCACAGAAGCCTAGATTTTCATAGCAGTAAGTGGGCATCATGTAAGGTCCTTCCAATTGAATATGCAAGTAGAAATATTTCCTGAGACAGAGTTTGACTAAAGTTAATATCCAATTTATGGAAGCATTTGTCAAGAAAGATCCACTCTTATATTAATGCTAAAAGTCTGACAGCTTTTGGTTTAGAATAAAGGACTTTGCAGCATTTAGTTAGAACTAAAATGAGGGTCTTCTTGTCTTGCATTTTATTTCAAATGAGCATCGTTTTATTTCTATAAAAATAACAACTGAGCAAATATTGGAAAACAGAAAGATTACTTTAGTGATTAACTATCGTGCATCAGAACTCTGCCTTCATGCAGCTGCACACCACATATCCAGAGTCCATCTTTATTCCAACCTGAAGCTGCTTTTTTGATGAGAGATTTTTCTTTTTCAATTTTTGGAATAGAAATGTAATTAAATATTTCAATTAGATTTTCCTCCTTAAAGTAGAGATGTTTACACAAGCGAAAAAGGGACTGGGTAGTGAAGTCTGCTGCAACTTTGGATATTCCAAAATTACTGTAGGAAAGATTATATAAATCATATCGGAATGACTGGGCTTCTGAAACACAACAACTGAAATTCAGATTGAATCCACTTCTGATAGAACACACCTTGAGCCAACATTACAGCAACTTTGCATATTTTGTTTGTGGCATGCATTCCCTTCAGAAGGAAATTCATTAAGATCATGAAACTTGCATTTCAAATTTTTATCATGATGAAAACATTTTGTGTCAAGTTTCATCACAGTAAACACATTTTGTGCCAGCTTTAAAAAGGATGGGATATTTCTTCTGTTGACATCTGCTTACTTTTTATTCAGCAGCTAGTGAAAAAAATCCACTCTGTGTCCCGAAAGGGCTGTGAGTCTAGTCAGCTAAAGGGTTTCTAGAGTTATACTGAGTTATTTGGCTTAAGTAACTAAATTACATAATGTTCAAGGTACTTGTTAAATCTAAATGAATTTTGTCAAGAAGCTGACCACAATATATAATACTCATCAGCCACATACTGTATTATTGAGACTATCAAAGGATTTATGTACTTGTGGAGGGCGTGGGGGGGAAGCTGTTCTAGCATACTCTGAGGCATTTATCTTATGTGTTGTCTAGATATCATATCACCTTCTAATGCTCTTTAGCATTGTAATACAAGAAAGAGCTCATTCATCTTCTGAGAGGGTACTTAGGGATGATGATGTCATTCATACTTCCTTGACTCTTATGTCTGACCTCCTGGCTCTGCCTTCTAACTTCCTACTTTCACGGCTACTTGCAACAAAAAAAACTCTTCTGCAGAGTCAAACATCAGACTCCAGTTCCCTTCTTCACCTTGGAAAGGTCACATTCCAAAATTTCAAGTGAAAAATCACAATAATTTGTGCTTGAACTTGTCCTTTGTTCTTCAGTGGGTGAAGCTATAAATGTGCTACTTAAGGATATGTATTAGAACTAACTTTTAAACTTAAAATTCGTGTATCCGTTTTATTTTAAAAGATAAAAATAAAATTGTGAACACCTCATAAGAGTGCAACGGCAGAACCAACATTTTGATAGACAGCCATTTAGAAGGATCTAAAATGTCAGACGTCTAGCTTAGTATACAAGAGTTTCAGCCTGTCCAGAACCTCCCATCTCTCCAAAACACTGAGCATTGCATTATTGTATCATTTTCAGCAATTATAGTTTTATAAAGACTCATAAAAGCTATTCAAAATGTAAAGATCCTCCATTTACTGTAAAACTGAGGGAACTATGCCAGCCTAATGGGAAGTATAAAATAACAGGCCCATTTCACTGAAAAGATATTTGTACTCGCACAAAGATGAAAACTTCTCTAGCAAATAAACAACTGAATTGTTTCCATATATTATAATTGAATCATACTGAAGAAGCAAACACCAAATAGATATTACAAAGATAGGAAGGCAAAATGAGAGAGAAAGACAGCATACTTCACTTGAGGGATAAAAAACAAAAAAAGCTGCTTAACTCTGCCTGTAGGATGGAAGTGCACTGAATTCCTGTCACTGAATTTCAGTGGCAATTTGCAGAAAATAAGTCTACAGTGGGAGCTAGAACCTTAGCTTTTCCCAGTCATTGTAGCCTCATCAGCCTCCACCCAAACTGAAAATCACAGCCTAAATCTGCAGCACTAAAAACAGTCATGCGTGACCTTACCACCTGCTCCACAATGAGCCAACCTTATAAATAAAATATAGAAAGCCTATATGAGGCATCAGAAAGAACAAACACTGAAGTGCAAATGCAAGCAGGCATCTAGCCATAAACATTGCGAATCGATGATTAAAGCACCTCTTAACCACAAAGGTGATAAAAAGCACAGCAATAGGGAAAACACACCTTATTCAAGCAGCGTCTATTGCAAATACCGCTGACAAAACAAAGAACAAAATCATGGTGATCACCTGTAAGCCTGTCCTTGCAAGTCTCCCATCTTACCCCTATTATCCTCCTGTTAATATGGTGTGCTTAAATACTAAAAAAAGGTATCAGCCTCCTTTTTTAATCTAGACCACTCATACTGACAGTCTTCATTTCCATAAATGATGGGCGCATAACAATGGCAACAGAATTAGAAGCTAGCACAGATGTGTACTTCATCTAGATACACAGTAGCATGGAATAAACTAGCATTAATATAGTTGCATTGGAATAACTCTTCGAATAAACTGACATTTGAGAGTCTGGATGCTCCCACCATATTATCATCAACTGAAGCATCTGGCAAGTAATTTGGATGGTTTTGTTCCTAAAAGCTCTAGAAGTTCTCTGCTAACGTTAGGTCTCTAAGTCAAAGGGAGAGCAGATACGTAAGAGCAGATATGCAGAACAAAAATGACTCTGTCAGTGCTTAAATCACCTCTTTTAGGGACTTTGTCCGACAGTGATTACATGACTCACATCAACGTCTGTAAAATTTTGATTCTTCTAAGTATGTTTACAGTATGTCTTGCCCCACTGTCATTAAGAAATCAATACTATGGTAATTCTGAGCATTTCCCATAGGCTGTCTTGCAAGCTCTCACTGTGAGGATCTAAGGACAGATCCCCTCAGTTTGAAACATAGCGAGATCACAAAAGGAAACACATTTTTCATGCTGTACAAAAGGCTGCAGTATTTATTCCAGCATGTAAAGCCACTTCTTCTGCAAATACTTTTCCTTAGTTATACAATCCCATCTTTCATACTATGATCAGTTTGTCAGATCCAGTGAATCATTAGAAGATAAAATAAATTAAATAAAACTAGATCATGAATGGTTAAGCCCACATAAACTCAGTTCAATGGCTAAAAAAAGTCACCAACTTCCTTTACAGAAATTCCTCCATTCCACCAGTTTACAATGACTCATACTATTCCCATCTATCTAGAAAACAAAAAAGATTATTCCTGATTTATCCAATATTTATGATATAAGCAAACAAATGATAACATTAGATTCCTTTTTTCTATCTGACATCAAATGTTTGCCACAATGACCCAAAAGCACATTTTGCAGCCTAAATGTTCCTTACATGCCACAACTACCTTCAGTCCCTGGGCAAACTCTACGGAGAGACATGTACAAAGCCATTTCAGACAGGAACCTCAGGCATTTCTTTTTGAAAATATACCCCAAACTATTCCAGCAACTACAGTACTTTGAAGCAGATGTTCATTATTGAGATTAATGATCTTTTAGGTTTGGGGTTTGAGGTTTTTTTTGGTTTTGCATATGTAAGATTTTTTGATAGTTCTTCCTCTGCTCTCCATAGTGTTAGCATTCCTATTTCTTGAAAACAGCTGCAGATGAGAGTTGCAAGAAAAAAAAAGAAAAGTTATTACTCAAAGTCTTCTCCTGACCATTTTATACCCATATATTTTTTGAAAATTGTCAAAGTCCCCTTATGGAAGAAGAAGAATGTTTTGAATTATTTGAAGGGTCTGGACTTAAGTAAACTTAAAAAGAATCTGGAAAAATGAGCAAAGACACTAAATTCTGAGATCATTGTTCAAAGAGACTGCAGAGGCTGTTCTAGAAGCTTTATTCTGTGGATCACATTTTTGTGCCCATTAGAAAAATTCTCCAGTATATGGGGGATTAAAAAAAGATTAAATGTGGCTTTGTGTGTGGCATAAGGTAGATATCCAATTATACATTCGTAAGAGTGGAAAACTTTTTACTTGGCTGATCCCTGTTTTCTATCATTTGCATGCACGAAGACTTTCCAAACACGCATCAAGTCGGATCACTTTTAAATTGTTCTCCCATTAGGTCAAATCTAAAATATATTGGGTGGCATAATTCACATGACTGCATTTAAAGCTAGAGAGATATATAATTATGCTTGGTATTGCAAAGCAAGAATGTCTGCTGAGTCAAATCAGCAGAGCTATCCAGCAATTAAAGTGCAAATTGTACACATGTATTTTGTCCATTTAATTTTCAGAGTCGGTTGTCATTAATGTATTTACACATGTAAATATCTAAGTGTGCCAAACTAGCTGTTTTCTGTATAAAACAAGTATTCACTTACACAATTTAAGACTCATTACATTTTGTTTTAATGAAGGGGGAAAAAATCCAACAAATCAGAGCAGAAAAAAACCCACCCCACGAAAAAAACAACCAACCAACCAATCAAAAAAAAACCAACAACAAACCCCCCAAACTCCAGCATATCATTAAGATCCATGAAACTGTCGCTTTTCTGGATTACATGCTTCAGGTAGGTAGGAAGCTTTAGTAGCTTGAAATTGAGAGTTCAAGTTACTTTTAATAGCAGGAGGAAACCTGAAAAAGTAAGACACATTGAAATTCTGACCTACAATGATATTCCACTATGCTCTGTGAAGAGTGAGTGCATAAAAATGTTGAAATAGAGACTGGAATAACGTTGGTAGGTTTTAGTATTACAGTTAAAACACTGCTCAGTCATAACCCCTACAAATGACTACTTCACTTACATTTTATCATCGGCATAATTAAAAGAAGTCTTTTGAAAGGGGCATTCTCATTACAAGGAAGGACCACTTCAGACCCAATTGAAATGAAAAGGGAGACCATAGACTAGGTGTAGATACCAAGTGGTAATTTCTAGGGAAGCATAAAATGCCAAGGGTGTAACAACTATATTTTATAACTATGTGTTCAAAGGATTTAACAGTATTTTATTGTACAAAAAGGCTTTGGCTCAGAAAGCTACTTCAATGAAGTATCTGCTAGTATATATTGTACAAATTTATCAGCTTTCTTCTCAGAAACAAAAGATATTTTGTTACTAATACTATTATTTTAAATTTAAAGCCTTAAAAATTTGGCTGAAATTATCCAAAGCAACTATAAATGTTGAGTAACATGTATTTAAGAAATTAAATTTATCCAACATTTCACAGAGATAACATTTTCTTTCTATGTACACCTTCATGACGTAAAAGCAGACATATCATTTTATACAATCTAGGGCTTCTTTTTCAGTGGTGAGTGAAAAGATTATCATTGTCACTACACCAGTGTTATTTATGGAAGTGCTTCAATATTGGCCACTGATTTTTCAAAATGCATCAATATTTCAGTAACTTTTTGGTCATCAAAAACTCTGAGCTCTCATGCTGGTTTAAGGCTGAAAAAGATAATTCAGATTATCAAAATATTATTTCTTTTGAATTTATTAAAAAGATACTTTTAGACACATTTTATTTGCCAGAAGCTCACATTGGAAAAATCAAGCACATCTATTCTGTAAAATGTTAGTACTTCAAGAGGCAAGATGCTATGTCCAGATGAGATGATGAATATAGCATTATTAGTAAAGATAGTTAAGTCATCCTAAAGATCAGAGATATATCCCAAAATGTTTGTATCTTAGATCTCCTGTAATACATGAACAAAAAAAATGTGCTACATGTATGTGGCACTGCTTTAAAAAATGCTTCTGTGCTTTGTTTTCATTTTCCTCTCAGCAAACATATCATTTGTCATCTATAGTTACAGATATATTCCAAAGCATTCTTTGAAATAAATTCAAAACACATACCCGTGTTTATACAAGTAGCATGACATTATATGCTGTTGTACGTAGAGGACATTTAAGTCCAATTGAGTTATATCAACATAAGTTACATGATTGACTTTTACAATAGAAAGAAAAGGTTGTACTCAACTGTTATTGCCTCAATGGAAAAAAAAAATCAATGAAAGCAAAATGAACAAGAGATTTTGTCTGAGTTGCAGTTAATACTACTGAAGAGCTATGGATATTAAAAGGTCAAGAAATAAATTAGTCCAAGTGTTATGAAATGAATGATTTGGCTTATAATTGTATTGAGTGCAAATTGTTCACTGCCTATTAGACCAGGTAATTTTTAACCATGGTGCCTCAATTACTGTTCCATAAGCAATAATATAGTTGTAAGAGCCACTGGTTCGATCGAGTGACCTATGAGACGCACCAGGACAGCTGACTTTGCTATGATGGATCACTGAGCCTGATCTCCAAATGGTGCCAAACCTTCCCTTCTGTGAGGAGATCTCATAAAAGAAACATTACTGCTTGATTCATTTTACCAAAATGTTCGAGTTTTCTAGTGTCAGCAGTTGAGTACAGATTGTGAAGCTCTGTACTTCTTAGAAGAATTATGACAACAGGCACCTATTGCTTCCAGCACTCTCTGCTAAATAGCATCATGATGGTTAGGAGGACGCTTTTTCTGCTACTCAATTGGACTGTGTTGTGAGAAATACATGGCAATCACATTTTACATCACTACGTAAACCCCTGCATAACACCTAAAACTAGGCTAGAAATGGAAACTGTAGGTGAGATTATAGACATTACTTCACACTTCCGCAATGCCCTGAATTCAAAGATCTCAAAGCACCACTTTAATGGGAACAAATTAAACTTCACAACACATTTCCTAGGAAAATATTCTCTCTCCCCCATCTTCATCAGAGACAGCCTTAAAGTATAGCGGTTTGGTTTAAGTCACAATGGTCTATGGTTAAAACCAAGACAAGTTTTGTAGGGTGAGGTAATATCTTTTATTAGACCTACTGATATAGGAAAGAAAAGGTATAGTCAGCACGTGGGAAGCAAGGCACGGGCACCCAAAATCTTGTCTGGTTTTTTTTGCCAGTTATATCTGTTAGTCTAGCATACAGTATTACCATTCCCTACAAATTCTGATAGCCTTAAACAGGGAAAATAGATTAATCTGATATTGCTTTTATGCTATGAAGTAGCATACATGGCACTTCATGAGGAGGAAAGACAGCAGCTGCATTTCCCTATTGCTCCTAAGGGAACAGTGTTCCCTCTGAGTCAGGGCTCAAAATATGGCAATAAAGGTCTCACCACACTTCCCACAGGACTGGGCCTTAAAGGACTGTAACTACGCAGTAACTACACATATATGCTCTCTGCCCATGTACAAAATAAACTGAAGATGTAAATGTGAATTATCAAATAATCTGTGCAGAAGAAACCACAATAATAAAAGCCTAATTAGAATAGATTGTACCACATGCAACCAAATCCTGTTTATATTGTCACTCTGCTATATTTTTGATAAATCACTACGTTCAAACAGTCTACTGGGAGGGTGATTTTCCATTTCATCTCTCCATTGAGCAAAAAGTGCCACATGACTAGATTCTGAATTTCAATTTCACCAGCATACAGTTGAACTGAATATTATTTGGCACAATACAGTGTACAACTGAGCCACTAAATGGCTGATTTACTAAATTATTATTAGATGAGCTCTTGCTGTTCCAAGTGAAAGTGCAGTCACTGTCTCTCTTCATGGTGTGTTCAAATTGTTCTGTGTTTAAATATTCAGCATGAGGCTAATGTGAACTGATGAACTGAGACTACAAACGTTCACTTTCAATACAGACAGAGAGACAGAAATGCAACATATCATGTGGCCTGCGGAGGTGAAAATGATTTATATTTAAGGATGCTGCTGCCGACTTGCATTACTATAAGATATTCTTAATTAGCTTTGTGTTTGATTCAGGAGTTTGGAAATGTAGCTAAAAAACATCTCCAAAACAGAATCAGCTGTGTGGCTATGGAGGCTTCAGAATCCAGGTGAAGTGGTACTTGAGCCTGGATCTCTGTCAGTGAAGTGCATGAGCTGCCACCACCGTTTCATACTTTACTACCTTTAGTATTGGAGTTGCAACTTGAAAGCATCACCTGCAATTCGAACGTCGGCATCAGGAATCCTAGGAAAGGTAGAGGAGTGACAGGGTGTGTAATTCTATGGCTTTTGAGGTGGGGGGAGATGGGGAAAAGGGAAAATAATTATTCTTTAAAAAGGTTAAAATAAAAGAAACAATTTCTTTACTGCCACCTACTGGAGTTGCCAATAACCCTTTGTCACACTAAAAGAAGCAGCATCTTCACGTAGAGGACAGTTACGGCAAGCATTTAAAATACTGTGATCCCAGACACTTACAGTAGATTAGAATTTTTTATTGGTGCTGTGTTGCCATAACAACATAAAGACAGCAGATGACTTAAGCTAAGCTTGCAAAGCAAAAGGCTGCTCATCTGGCAGTTAAAATGAATACAGTTCACTTCACAAGTTCCCCATATGGACCCTTAGTGTATGGTAATGAGGATACCATATGGTGGGAGAAAATGCACAGAGAACAATTGTGCTCTACAGGATGAGTGAAGTGAGCAGGAAGTTATGAGGAAACGCAAGAGAGAGATTTGTGCGTGTGCTCTCTAACTCAAGGGTTTCTTTCAGAGGGGGGTTCTCTCCTTAATCTTCTCCTTAATATATACATGCATAGAAATGACAGAGAAACATATTGTACATTTTGCAACATCGTTCATCATAAACTGTCAGCTGTGTTTGTAAATCAGCTTGGTAAGATCTTATAAATTTGTAATTCTTAAAAGGTAAAAGTGCTAAGTTTTTAGACAAAGTGCAGGAAAATTTAAGCACTTCTGACAAGTAGAAACATTAGTGGTAATCATTTTAAAAATGCTTGCATCTTTCTGCCTGCATGTTTAGCTGTAAATAATGCCGCAATGAATAAAAGCTTTAAAAAGGGGAGGGGAGGATGAAATGGAATAAATATTTTTCTTTTATTTCAAAAAGGATAAAAAGTAATAGTTGATCAGAACCATATGCATGCAAGACTCTGCTGTAAATGTACATATGCTATACAGTACGCTGTACTAACCAGATCTTAAACCTGGTAAGACAGCTTGCTAAAGGCTGCAAAGTCAATTTTGTACTACACATGCTTCATAAAAGATGAATATAAATGCATTAGTTAGACACGGTGAGCTAAATTAGAAGGTCAGGCAGGGCTGGAAGGGCTGAAATATCACACAACCAATGACTGTAATTACTCTTTTTTTAAGTCTATTAAGTGGTGTTGTTCTATCAAGGCTCAGGGGTATAGGACATGAAGTACAAGATAAAGTAATGTGTATTTATTACTCCCACGGGATCAATTTACTAGATATTTTCAGCTCCATGGAGCAAAATACACAAATGCAGCCTTTGTTACTTTCTTCAAATTGTGGCTTTTTCCTTCAAAAGCTCTGCTCCTTGAAGGGACCATGTTTACCTGTTCGGTATCTTCCTGCCACCCTCAGTAAATTGTTGTATTTAAAAACAATAACAATACAGGAACAGAGAAATGTGAAGATCCCTCTTGCAGGATGCTCAAACAAGTGGTTCAAGTTGCTCAGATGGAATGTGCAGACTAGAAAATTCAATCCCAGGCATGATTTTTACCCCAAGGCAAAGCAGAAATCAGGGACGGAGAAAGGCGCAGAGCTCCTTGTCATCATGTTAGCCCTGATCTATTAAAAGTTTTGTCATAGATTCTAAATTACACCATCTGCTCTAATCATTTGCTGAGTAAATGCTGACCCACTTATAAAGAAAACTCACTGAAATGTCTATGCACACTGTTGACCTTCAGAAAGGAAAGGGCTCCTTGCCAGCCATTTGTATGTGGCTCTGCCCTTCAGTGAGCAGTGTGGCTCTGTCTCTTAGCTCCCTCTCATTTCAGGCTCTGCATATTCGCAGACATGCTTCTGACATGCACTTTCATGGCAGCCTTAAACACTTTGGTTGTCTTCTTCTCAATAGTTTTGGAACTCCCTAAATATTTTCAATAGGATAAACTGAAAACCAATCCCCCAAAACAAACCAAATAAGCCCCTCAACCAACTAAATGCCCCAACTGTTAGTAAATTTAAAGCCCCCAACTATTAAGGATTCAGTACCAACCTTAACTCTGGACTCACATTCCTATAAATTTTACAGTACAGTGTAGAAAGCAGCAAGCACATCTCATGCACTTCTTGCTATACAGAGGAACTCCAGTAGCTTCTCTTCACGTCCCCCCTTCCTGCCCACACTTAGTAAAATAGTTTTCTAATAACCCTCTTGTTACACTGGGTGGAGGAAAAAAAAAAGCAAAACCCAACCAAATATGTGCTTTCTTAGCTGAAAATGACTAACTTGTGTTAAAATACAGCATCTTGAGTCAGCAGATGGAGATCCTTTCTGGAATTTCTATTGGGTCTGTCTGAAGCAGCAAACCTGAGCTGCCTTGTCTCCATTGCTATTTTAACCTCTGCTAACACGCCTGGGCCAACCCACCCACATTTATAGACAACCTTTATTTGCAATATAAACAATACCTGTGACACGAAGGATAAAGGGCAGATCTGTTGGATTTCATATGGGCAAAGACAACTGCTTTTGCCAGCCACTGGTTCCTAATAACCACCTGTCTTCTATTAGTGTTCTAAACGAGGAGGTGGGATATGTCTTGAGGGGGGTCTAACAACTGACCAGAGAAAAGGAGCTGAAGGGGTGGTTTAACCTGGTTACGTGTGCTCTCTGCTCAGCAGGGAGGTCCCTATATGCTAGAAAGAGTCAGGCTCCACTTTCATCTACATGAAGAGAAACCAGAAGTAAAGGTCCCTTTCAGTAAGGATAAGGGGTCTCCTAGAGAGAGCATTTACGCAACAGACTGGGAGGGAGAGGATGTCAGATCAAGGAGGGGGTCCATGCAGTGACTTGCTTCTTAAATACAGAGTGAATAATCTTGTGCTTAATCTAAACACAAGTGATGAGTTGTAAGAGGGGTGAAAATGGCAAATAAATTCTAGGAAATTGCATATAAAGAGGAATTGTTGTTATTAAATCATTTAGGATGGGTGTGTTTCAAATCTAGCTCACAGTTGAAACTGCTTTACAGCTATAGCTGTGGAGGTTTAACAAAATTGCACCATTGCAACATATCTGTTAAGGATTTATTTCAAGAGCTGTGGGTAGTTACATGAATGAACCTCGACACACTCAACATGTTGTTGTCATCTGAACTCATCAGTGATTTCCACTGCAGTTATGTGTGCAAGAACCAACAACACATGTGTATTTGTGTGCACATATGCAAACATATGAGACAGGTAAATTGCACGCATCCGCACAGGCTTATTCCCCAGCTCCACAGGCAGGCTTTCTACAGACTGCTGCTAAGGACAACGATATGATTTCTTAACATTCGCATCATGGTATTTCTTTTCACTCCTCCCCAGAGATCTCTTGTTTCCTCTGATCTGTCTCCTTTCTGTATTAGAAAGGAAAGACTATACTGCCCAGCACACTCCTGGTACTTGATCTCACTCCAAGATTTGGGTGCTAATCCCACCACCTCTGTACTGCCTGTCTCTCTTCTTAGTGCATGTGTTTGTGTGTGTGTGTATTTAGAAACAAGCACATCTGCTAGTGACAACCCTACTGGCTGCTTTCCCTGACCTGCTCTGTGCAAGAAGGGAGCAGGACTCTGGCCCGTAGCTGGCTCCATAGCCCAGCTGTCAACATCAGCTCCCGCTCTTTTTTTTCCAGATACTATATATTGCATTTCTGCTTTAAACACATCTCTACATCGACTCAGTCTAGCAGTCCAAAGACCCTAGTTCTCAGGTGCTCCTGTTCTCCTTACTCCTTCTATGGGAGGACATTCTGCAATGGAATTTGGCTATTGAAGCACTGGGAGACAGAAGAAAAAAAAATAAAAATAATAAAAATCTGCGGGTTTGTTTTTTTTTTTTTTCCTGTTTCCAGCAGCTGGCTGGAACATTGAAAAAAAAAAAAAAATTAAAAAATCATCCCAGGCATGAACAATGAATGCTTCTGAAAATTCTGGTTCTAAACTAGTGGAGATCAAACTTCTCAGATAGCTTCAATGGTTTTAGAAAAGCCTGTTGACACAGGTATGGCTGTTAACTTCTCACTTAATAACCTCAACAATTCTCCTTGACAGCAGAATGCTCTTGCTGTTCCATCAGAAGGACTTGCATGCCCTTATGAAGACAAAAATTATAACAGTTTCTGTTTCTTGAAAGATCTTTAATTCATCAGTAATGTTTCAATGGAATAATGGCCACAAAGCCTAGCAGCAATCATAAAAATGTGGTTTGTTTTATTTATTTAATGCATAAGTACAAGCTTTTTAATGAACAGAAAGTGATGATGCACTGCCAAGACAATAGGGGAAATGGAGGAAAGGGTATTGAAAGCTTTGAATACTGCTTTCCTCTCTGCTGTCTTGCTCTCTGTCTCTCATACATTTGCCCTCTCTGCCCGTGGTTCCACTGTGGAAGCCATATGGCTTCCAACTCTCTTCTAAGTAGCCACTGAGAATTGTCTATAGTGGAATACTGCCAAAGCCCTTCCTGGTTTAATGACATGGGGAAGAGCGCTGTGCAGTGCTCACCCAGCACAGAGACTCACTGCGTCCTTGATTATGATCCTGAAGCCAGCAAGCGATGCTGGGAATTGAACCATCAGTGCCTCAAATACAGAAGTCGACATGTGCCAACTCCTGCTGCATTCAGCCTTTGTGCGTGGCATATTAATGAGTCTTGAACTTGAGGACCAACCTTCAAGCTTGTATAGAAAGAATTACCCAAACAGAAAAAGGTCCTCTTTGTCCTGTTTCCCCCTAACCTTGCATAGTGACGCTACTTTCTTCACTGAGTTTGTTCAGTACTTAAACAATAACTTTTTTTTAAGGCCATCACATCATACCTCTGCAAACACAACCTGGGACACGGGGTTCAGGGAAGATTTGCAGCATTTCTTTTGGGCATTGGAAATGCCTGGTGCATAGTGAAGGCTGGTCTTTTATTTTCTGAGGAACAGTTTTTCTCGACGTGCACATTTGGCAGCAGATGCACGGTGCAGATGAAAGAGCCTCTACAGAAGGATGCTCGCTTTCTTTGGAAAGGGTTGCACCTCTGGAGGGAAATTTGACAACCTATGAAAGCTGTGTCCTGCTGCAAATCTGTCCAAAAGTCAGAGATAGGGACAGCTTGTAGAGGGTGAACGGAGCCAATGTAAAATGTAACTCTCCAGGACACCATGTTTCTCTGGTGGTAAGAGAGAAGGACAACACATCATCTACCCCAAAACCACAGTCTTTGCCTTCCTCGGCAAAGATAAAAGACTTAACATGCCTGTATTAAAGTCGCATACTGAATTTTATTTCTGGCAAGAAATAAACCAACTTAAGTTACGGTGTTTGTGACGTATCACCTTTGAAACACTAGAAATTTAACTAAGCAAAGCCCACAGCAATCCCTGATGAAAACCTACTGACAGCTACGGAAAAAAGGTCACAAGATTTACCCAGTCACAAAGGCACATATTATTTGAGGGATCTAGCCTAGGGCATCAAAGCCCAAGTTGTTCTATGCCTCAGGTCTGCAAATTCACATTTTTCTTTCCATAAGTCAAAGGCAGTGTTCTCCAAATACATACACTTGGCCAATTTGACTCCCCAACTCACTCAGTAATAGCCAAGATGCTAGAGCAAGTAAAAAGATAACAAAATAACACGTGGTGGCACTTGGTCACATAGTGACTGCAGCCCATGCCCAGGATTGCTCAGTGTTCCTGTGGCAAAGACCAACACTTTTTCAAACACTCCACCTCTTTCTCTGGTATATCACAAAACTCACCACAAAATCTCACCAGAAAAGGTACAGTATAGCAATGGAGCAAGAACAGATATAAATGAAGACCCAGACAGTGTTTTCACAGTACAAGGCAGAAGTACTGGAAGCCTATGTGAATTATTCTTTCTTCCTCAGCTTTTATTTGACAGAAATCAACAAAACCTCTCCCACTAATTTTGATGGGAACAAACATCACATCACTTTACTATGCATTGCTTTAATCATTTTGGCAATCCTGAAATAAAGCAGTATATAATAATGATTATTCTAAACCAATATATGGTGCAGCAGCAGTGGGGACACATTCCCTGAAGATCCAAATAACTTGATTTTATCAACGGTGATTGGGTTTTACTGGTCATGCCTCTGTTTCAACTTATCTGGGTTGGGTACCAAACCAGGACTATTACATTTACAGTCTTGCATTTTCAGACAAAACCATGCAGTAACCAGCTTTACCATATTTAATAAAACAATAAACTTTGTGCTGACCTTTGGCAAGCGTTCGGGGTCACCAGGATGCCGGGGTATAACCTTCTGTAACCTTTGGAAACCATAGTCAATGGTGGGTTCATTCAGAGCTGAAACAACAACAAACATCATGATGATGTGACAAACACATACCAAGCAGGCTCCATTGCACTGTAACAATTGGCAATGCATTGCAAGACCAAGGAAGGATCACAGCAAAATCCCCTTTTACTGAAATCAGCACTGACTATGAAGTCTTGGCTCAGACACTGTTTGAGGTTGGTTCTGAGGCTTTGATTCAAACACCAGTGCAAACCTTCCCACTTAAGTTCCTAAAACAAGTTTGCTGGAAAATTTGGGGATGTTGTATACTTCTTCCAAATAGAAAGCAATTATTATCTCTGAAAGCCATGATTAAATTAATTTGATAAATACACCCCATGTTTCATGTTGAGTTTTTTCCTATTTTCATACTATAAAAAAGGTCCTTTGTGATTGTAAGAAAAGAGAAGTAACTATTAGGGACTCTCATTGTTCCAGATTCCATTATATTTTTAATATGCTCCATGTGCAATGATCACATATAGTATTGTTGTGAACTACAGGCATTTGTCTTGGCAGAGGCTTTATTATTTTCTCATCAACACTGACTTCAGCAGCCCATCTCAGGCTCCAATCAGCATTAAACTGATCCAAAAGTCTTAATGAACTGAAAAAAAATGTTTTTAGTTCATCTTTCCCCAGTCCTTGTCCAATAAAATAGAAGGGAGAAATGATGGAAGTGGAACACTTTAATCTTCATGACAATGCTGGTCTGCCTGCATTAATCAAACCTCTGATTGTGCCAAGCCTTTAAGCACATGCTTATCTGTAAGCACATACTTAAACCCATTTGCTTTCAGCAAAGCAAATTTGAGCATATTATGTTTTTTATATGATTGCTTATAATTACAGGGGACTGCATTGAATGACCTTCTAGCTATATTTCCAGTCATATGATCTCTTTAAAACTCAGATGGTAGTGAGACTTCAACATGTGCTTAAAATTTCCTAAGTGCTTTGGTGAACTGGAACAACAGTCAAGCATTCTCAAGCATCTCCAAACAACAGCGCATCTTGACTCTCCCATGCCAATAAAGATGATGACATTTTCCACAGCAATTTGTTTGCAATTTTTTTAATTAAGTACAAAATAAATAAAAACCCCAATATGGATTTTTATATATTCATCCTTTTTTTTTTATTATTTTTTTGTGGGTGGGTTTGTTTTTTGAGGTCATTTTAATGTTTTTGTTATTTTGTCTTAGTTTATTCATAGCAAAAAAAATCCAAACAAATTCTTGAACAAAGTCTAACTTCTAAATTATTAATATATCTTGCACTTTTATGATGGTTTTATTATGACTTTTATTATATGGCTAGAATGATGCCATCTGATTAGTGCAAAGAGATTTAGCATCAAACTGTATCTCCAAGCCTCACTTGTGTAAGCACTCCCATGTGGCTCAACAATGCTTATCCCAAAGCAAGCTACACAGTTCCATCAACCTGATAAACATGGCACAATTTTTTTACCTTTCAAGTGAAAAGAACATAATTTCACACTCCTAACATTAAAGATTTTTAGCCAGACCACATTGTTATCATTAAAGTAATATCTAACCCCTGGCTTGGTTTTAATTAATTGTTGTTCCATGAACAACCTCACAGAACAGTCCACTTTTTAAAGAAACTATTCCATTTAAATTATTATTTCCAAATCACATTTCTACAGCAGATGGTCCCACTGGCAACCAAAAAGTCAGATTTTTATATCCTCCTGGACCCTCAGTACATCCCAGCTCTGAAAGCAGGCTCAGTGATGCTACAGCAAGTTGGGGCAGAAGGTTGTGTTGGGGAATGCACATCTAGCCAACAGCAGTGAGACAGAGGTGTGTGACTGATGGGACTGGCTGGAGAGGCAGACAGCCCAGCAGAATCTCAACATTTCTCTAATATCAGAAAGGAATCTTCTGAGCATATCCTGAAATGTTAGTGTTACGGTAACACAAGACTAGAAATCTTCCCAGATTTTTACTTTACTTTATGGGTTATTATCAGAAGTTTTTAATTGCCCCAAAGATCATGGCATCCCTTTAGCCTCCTCAGTTTTCCACATGCATTTCCTTTTATTAGGAATATCTGAATTTGATTTTTTATTTATATTCAGGTCATTGTATAGAAAGGGCGAGAAGAAGGCTTTTCCCTATCTTCTGCCCTTGTTGTTTTTGGGATTTGGCTTTTTCCCCATTTTTCTTTTTATGCCTTAGCCACATGTTGTCCACTCTGTTGTGCAGTTTTGCAGAAAACATCAGAGTACCTGGGTTTGTAAACCCCCAGTTTCATTGCCTTTTGAGTTTCCTTACATGGCTTCTTAGTGTGGACCCATTTAATTTAGACTTTCTTCAAATTTTACAATAAAGTAATTTAGTCCTATTTATATTTATTATAAAAAATAGCATTACTTTGGAAAGATTAAGAAAAAAATCACCTACTACAGCTCTAATTTACATTTCTTTTGCAAATATGTTAGATGATTTTAATGTGGTTCTGTCAAATGCGTTTCTTCTCTAATTCAGTCTAGTTTATGGCCATTTTTCCTTTACATCCTTTGGGAAGGTAGTTACTAAATTCTGCAATATTATAAATGGAGGCCAGTTCTGAAATCCCCCCAGAGATAGCAGTCATTTTCTCATATCTTCCCACACATTCAACACATTTGAAATCCACAGAGTATTTCCTGTGAGTATTTTGTGAACTAAATGACCAAAAAAAAATGTTAATTTTATGGTCCAATCTCACCAGGCATCACGCATCCTCTGAGAAATACTGAAAACTTTCTGCTTCACATAGCTTTAGCTTTACTTCAGTGGTGGGGAGAGGCTGCACACACAGCAATTTGCAGGATTGGGTCCTCAACTGTAGTTGTCAAACATCACTCAGTCTTTAACTATTCAACCCTTTCAATATTAATTAAAATAAATAAGAAAAAATCTTTAACTGCCTGAACATCTAACGACAGATTGGCTGAGATCAGCCCTTCATTCCTCAGTACATTTATAATCCAAGTCAAATGTAATTACTCATATCTTAAAGAAGAAGCCTTATTTAAATACTTAACCCCACCTTCAGTGTTAAGGCCACACTAGTTCCTCTGTCAGTAGCTGGCAAAACTCCAAGGAAAAAGTGATATTCTGATAAGTAAAAGGTGATATTCTGATCTCCAAGCACTATGGCAGAGCCAGAGCTCAGGCCACCGTTTGTGACAGCTAAGACAATGTTTTGCCTTTGCCTTGAGTACACAGGAGCTTGGTCTCTGCCTTTGAAGTCCATTCAGAGTAACACATTTCCCATTGCTCTAATTCAAAGAATGGGGTTGGATTTTTTTTTTCCATGATTGGAAAAAAAGAGTCAATAAGAAATAAAAACTGCCTGTTTGTGCTTTTGACATCCATACATTAGAAACAAGCTAACAAATACTGTACTTAAAATGCAATCCCATTACCCTAAATTTTAAAAGTACTATTGAAAGTACTACTAACTTTAAAAAACTGTACTAAATTCAAATAGGTCCCAAGGCTAATGGAAGCAATTTGTATACCAACCCAAACTGACTGGCCCACTTTTCAAAATACAGGTATGATAATCTTGCGGTTTTAAAAGGACATTTAAATTGAAAGACTGTGAATTTAGTACATAATTATACCAATAGAACCCTTTAACTTGTCAACTTGTAAATCTAAAAGGCTATCAATCATTTCTAAAGAGGAAATAAACCTTAAAATTCTTTGATTGACAGTGCTTACTTTTTATGTAGAAAAAAAAAGGAGTAAAGTGGCCAGAAATCCATTTACAAAAGTACATTGTTTTACATAGGTGAGTAAAAAGCCAATAATTACACCTCCAAAAGACATATAAATCAAAGTAAGTACTTTTCCCTCACTTACATATTTTAAGTTGCAGTAAACTTCAGGTAACTTTATATTAAAATACTTTTCCAAATGCAAAGCTTATTGAAGCCATTAATAGAGTAGCATTTTCATTTAAGCTAATATAATCATTTTTGCAAATACAAGGTTTAAGCCATTTTTCTCCTTCCAAACAATAAACTTTCAGCCTGTCTCTTGTGTGAATTAACTAAAATTACACCCAGGTGTACAAAATCTGTCTATCTACCCTAGTGTATGAGTTAAAGCACAATATTTATTATTCTTACCATTTTATGAATTACTTCTTAAACCCTTGAGGAAGAACTTTCTTTCAAATTAGACTCTAACAGAATAAGCCATGAAGCTCTTTATGCAGCAAGTCTAAAGTCATAAGTTATAAAATCTAAGGCTTTTAATCAAGAAAATGCACAAAGTCTATGGAAATAAGGATGTGTGCATCATATTCATCTTTCCAAAGTCCAACTTATTTTTCAACAGAAATGCTTGTTATGCCTCTGAGAAAAATATTTCCACCATAACTATAATTTCAAATTCTGCATGAATAATTTTAATAACTGCATGTAGATAATCCACCATCTTTAAAAGTATTTCTTTTTTTAACTAGTCATGGAGGGCTTTTTTTAATATTTCACATAATGAATTCCTACTGTGTCAATAAAGCTTTGGTTGTTAAATGAATGACTGTCTGATGTATCTGAGAGAGGAATTCGTTTCTCTGACCATGCTGCCAATTTACAGCAGAATGATCGACACTTAATATCAGCAATTAAAGAGACCTGTTCAAATATCGTATGGAATTTGTAGCTTGGGGTAGTGTAGGAGAACTCTTCACCAAGGAAAACTCATTCAGTGAATGCAGAGAGTAATTGAATTAGACACATTTTAACGTTATTGTTCAAAGAAAAATAAACACACACTACATAGAAGCATTATGGAAATATTTCTGAATGTAAAACATATTCAGTTAATTTGTTTCTCATGCATTCATGGTTTTATTTATTCCTTTTATTTTTCAGCCCTTGTTTCTTTTTCATTCTATTTGACCTAAAACCAATGAGAAAGCAGCACTTAGACCTATGAACTTCCCATATGCTTTTCCAGTGGAAAAGACTGCAAGGAGAGGAAAGGGACTCTAAGGGCTCAAATAACAAAACCAAAAATAGGCTGAAGGCCACAAATAAATTGGCTTCAGGTCCACAGGTCTGACCGTCCCTATCTCAGATGAGAAATCTGGTCTTGATTGTTTTAAGTGAGACACCCAAGGAAAGGCTGCACATGGGAATTAAATGTCACACAGTGCTTGCTCCTCTGGTGCACCAGAGAGTCACTGGGTTTTTTGGAAAGCAGCAGCATTGGTGGGACAGTTTGAAGAAGGTAAGAATGACCTGCAGAAGTGCAGAGCTATAATGGCTTCAGATTATGTCCAGGAGGTTGTAACTGCAAGAGTGGAATGGAAGAAGATTCTTTAGACTCTACCTTTATCTCTTCATAAATCCTTTTTCTTTAAAGTTGATTCTATAAAAAAATTTAATGCCTAGTGGCAAGTTCTGAACTATAATGCCAATGAGATGGGGCTTTTGGGTCTACAATGCAGTTGTTTTGATTTTTTTCCTGTCTGATAAAACTTCATCAAAACATAAACAGAAGTTGGCTCTGTGGCAAAGACCCACAAAGTTACCCATCTCAATACCTCATAGCCACAGAAGAGTATGAAGGGATCCTTGAAAAATGCTGCAGGACTGTCACAGCAATGCACACCAGGCCAGGAAGACATTTAACATGTCTGTCCATGCACAGATTAAATCAGGTGAGAACATTTCAAGGCAGAGAAAATCAATATTTTAAATAAAATCAAGGGCAGCTAGGAAGGCAGACTTTTCAATGGAAGCCTCTCAATCTTAGTATCTTCATGGGCCTTTTACATCTAAGGACTTCTTGTGGACATTTGGCCTCTTCTTCCACTCAGATGCCTACCTCTATATAAGGAGCTCCCTTCCTTTTTAATCTATATTTCTGCTGAGAAATAGCAGCATGGGGTAGAAGCAGCAACAACTGACAGTAGTCACACAAAAGGTTGGGGCTTCTGAACCCCTACTCTTACCAAGCATGGGCTCTTTGAGGTGGTGGAAAGCAGGAGCTCCAGCCTCTCCTAGAGACAAGATGCTGTCACCAAGCTGATCCAGGGTATTTAACCCTCTTCTAACAGTCTGTAGCTTCTGTCTAAGTCCTGGGTGATTTCTGTTAGAAGCCCCTGACCCTAACACAAAATAAAACCTTGACTCTGGGAGATAGGAATAGGACAAGACAGACCATATTAATATCAAACTCCAGGTTCCAAAATGCCTTGCTACAGCCCTGCAGTATAGCAAAGCTAACACTGGATGATATTATAAAGCAACATCTTGAAATGGCATTCTGTAAGCAAACTCTACCCAACAACTTTTATATATAGTGGCCTCTTTATGACTGCTCTACAAAGACAGGAAAAAACCAAAACAACCCAAAACACTTCAAAACCCCATCATCAAATGAAAAAAGGTCTGTTTTGCAAATCTCCCTGCAAAGACTATTCCTTTGCTAATTAAAGGCTGTTAAGTGAAAACATGCAAGCATTTCAGCTATTTGTTGTTGTTGTTGTTGTGAATTTGGCTTGCTTTTTATAAAGTTTCCTTTCCACTGACTTTCCCTGGAGTGTTTATTCCCACAAGCAGTGGAAAACGGAAGTGGGTGGGACAGCAAGAGCCTGCAAGAAAGGTTTGAGCTAGAAAGGCCCTTCCAGTGCTAACTCAGAATTTCCTTTCTTTTCTGGTCTCAGTACTCCTTACTTAGGCATACTCCTGTGCATTGACTTTCCATTTTTAAAATCAAACTGTGACATGATATCATTGCTGTAATTAGAAAGAGATAGACATACCCAAAATGGAATGCCTATATTTTATTGCTGTGTAATGCCCAAACAGATACTACCATGTGCCAAGCAATAAGAAAAATGCAGAGCTGAGACAAATGATAAATCTAGTGCTAGATCTCTTGAGCTTCCCTGCTGACTGCTCCTTACTTGAACTAAAGATGCAATAGGCCAGTGCTTGAGGCAGCTCCACTGTGTTCATCAGTGGTGTTACAAATATGATAGGCATGATATTCTCTTCCTGGTAACAATTTTTCCCCAGCAAATAAGAACCAGAGGAGTTATTCCCTTCCCACCTAGATCAGTCTCTGCAGCCAGCAGTGTGCTGAAGATGCAAGGAATGCATGTCGTGAGCCAAATTTTTTATGAAAGTTACAGAATGAAATTACCAGATCTGTCCAGCAAGAATCATGTATTGGTTTCTCAAAATACATTAACTTTGAGTGCTCACTCATAGCAACCTGCAATCTGGCTTGAAAAAAAAGAAGTCAAACAATTTGTGAGCTTCAGAGTTTCTTCCTCCTCTGACTGCACTGATCTCTTGTCTAACAGGGAAGTTTTGGCCTTAAGGGAGTCTGAAACTGAGTCCAGTTTCAGGCACTGGAATTTAAACATAGCAATTTCAGAGCAGGTTGGTAGAATTCACTGGGGATATATGTACAGAAGGAAATTAATGCATGGTTACTTCATCTAGTCATCTAGGTTAATTGGTGCATCTTTGGCTGTCATTATAAAAAGGGAAAGAATAGCATTTACATGTGAATATTTTCCTATTTGTCAGACACATTCTGGTAATGCATATGAGCATGCAGCAAAAAATTTACTGAAAATGGCTAGCTCTCAGTGTATTACTCCTTCATTGAAATACACGTGTACACATACACACAAGTACAAAAATGCATACAAGCCAGAACTGAACATAATGGGTACCTAAGGTTAACTATTAGATCTGTGTTTGGGTTTTTAAAGTATAAAGATGCTGCAGTTATTTTTAAACCATTGGTTCAGAAACAGATGCAGAGATGTAGCATACAGAGAGTAGGAAATGCTAAATGTCACCTTATGTAACCTTTTCTTTCTTTTTTCCCTATGCAGATTTTCTACATTTTTCCTTTGCATGGACATCTTAAATCCTACATTGGAGGTGCAGACTACTTTGAAATTTTCATAGCCATAATTTTGTATGACATATTTTCTTTTTGTCACCCTTCACAAACTCCTTTGGGGTAGAAAGCATTGAAAACCATTGTTGTAACATGTTGGTATACAGAAATATTTGCTTTTGAATAACCCCTCTCTCGCTCGCAGTTTTAATGTGCTATTTCTCATCTTCTTTTCACTTTATTTAAAAAAAGCCTATTACCATAGGCATAAATGAAAACCTCAGTGTCCTGTCTGAATGCCAAAGCCATTCCTATCAGAAAGTACCTTAGCCTCAATTTGGCTGTTTTTCAAAACTGTAGACTACTGATGTGCAAGTGCACTATGGTCAGAGCAAAAAGAATCTTCAAGAGAGAAAATTGGAAAAACACCAGCTATCACATCCAAAATCTCTGCAAATGAGATTCACAGAGAAACACAAGTAGAGCTGAATCATAAAAATGAAATGGACTGTGCCTAGCTGTAATGAACATCATAGGTGTGATGGAAGACACTGACCTCCTGTGAGGTTTAATTTAGGTCTTTAATCTCTTCCCATAACTAAGCTTAAATCCCTTGAGAAAACAATAGTTTTCAAACAAACATCTTTATTTGTAAACATTAGCTCTGATTTTTCCACATGACATTGCGATAAGGCTACTGACTTGAAAGCAACAGGACCATTTTGGATATATCCTCTATGAGGCAGCAAATTGTTTTAAAGTAAAACAGTTGGGTTTGTTGTTTGCTACTTTATAACTCTTAAATAGAAATGTAGAATTTGAGAGCTCTCGGTAGTTTCTGATTTGAGCAGCATTTACATCACTTGCTTCTATAATTTTTAAGGGATATTTTTGCAAAAAATTTGACAACAACTGTTATCAAGGGTTAAAAAAATAAATCATACCAGCCTGTCTGATAAACATGTTTCCCTGCCCTCACACCCCAGTGAGCACTGTGACACTATACTTTTATCATCTAGTGTGTGCTCAGAATGAGCTTAGAACAGCAATTGCCAGGAATAGGCAGGCGATAAACTGCATTGATTTAACACATCTTGTTTTCAATCATGCTCGGATTTTCTGAGCACGCATTTTCCCTGTACTCCAGCTTGTAGCTTTTATCTGACGAGCTGATCCCTTTTCACTGGAAAATGAAAAGGTCGCACAATAAGACACGGTTTACTGGAACTTGAGCACGCACTGGGGAAAGTATTTTAGATAAATACTGTCAGACATAGTGGAGCTGAATTTCAACAACACAATTGCTAAACAACAATACTTATTACTCTCTAGAACAAGCCTACGAGCAACTTATGGCTCACAGCAGGGGAGATCTCAGAGTTAGGCTCAATAGTTAAAGAAACCTTATTCAAGCCTTTTTAAGGATGCAGTATTGCTTTTGCCTTACACGCACCGACTAGCCATACCTCAGGAGCAAACTAAGGACCTCCTCTGTTGCTTTCCAAGGTAATTTATAAATGATGGGAAACCACATCAATGACTTTTTCTTTCTTTTTTTGGCAGAAAGGTAATTGACTACATGCTTGATTTAATGAAACGGGGTACTGGGTGATGGTAAAAAGAAAATTATCCATATGTGAAAGTAATTTAACTGAAACTAATTAATTAACCAACGTGAGTTGCTGAGGAGGTCAGTAAACAAGCAAGGAGTAGTATGGCATGACCCATCTACCAATGGCCAAGGTACAGTAGGCTCATAACAATAACTCTAATTTGGTTTTCCCTTCCTCTGAAGTGGCTGCAATGATTCTGACCAATACAGCATTGAAAGCCAAATATCTTCACTTATTCCTACCACAAGGAACAAAGAAAACTTCCAAATTATTCTTTACTGCACTGATTGTACCCAAGAAAAGATCTCACCAATCAAACAGGGAACATGACTTAATTTTTCTCCTCAGCCCAAGTAGACTAACACTCATGTCCCCACAAAGGCTCAGCTGCCACTCTGCAGCCAGGGAGGGGTGATTGATTCACTGCAATCACAGACCCTCTTCAGCACCTCCGTCCCATGCACATAAATGGAGCATGCATGAGGTCCCCTGCTTTCACATCTTGTACTAACTGCAGCACATAAACCTACCAAATCCACCTTTGGAAGAGACTCACTTTGTCAGTGTTTCCCAGTCTGCTCCCCTCTTCCAGCAGCCTTTCTCAGAACTAGGACCATATTTTCCATGGACCCCAAGCACCCCCAGACGTCCTCCCTTATTACAGATATTTCTGCACCACTGACAAAAAGCCAGCCCAGCTCCTTAATGAATAACTTGGACTGCAAGTGAGAGCAGCATGTTTAGTTGAGGATTTCCTTCAACATATGTGATTTGCTCTGGCAGCATTGGGTTCAGCACCATGGCACATTATTCTGAACATGACATGCCCTGCTAGCTCACCCATGTAAGCAGTCTTACTTGTCAAACTTAGCACAAATGGTCAATGTCTTCAGGTGAAAGCAGTCCTTCCTGCCTTTTGTCTTCTCCCTGGTATATCATTCATCACTTTTGCTTACAGCTATAGATAGTCCATCAATCTCTGTAAGAATAAGACGGGGGTAAGAAACTGCAGCCCCTTTTGGAGAAAGTGGCTGTGCTTCTCAGGGCAACCGGTCACTAAAACACAGTCAGCTGCTGGCTCAGCTTAGCTGTAACAGTTAATGAGAAACAGTGATACCTCCTGTTCCTTCAGAAGTTGCAATACAAAGGGAAGTCCCCCAAACAAAGTATCATTCCCACAAAAATCCTTTCCATTTGTCAGCAGTGTCAGTGCAAAACTGCTGTGAAATATTTATGTTTTCCTTGTTTCTCCTGAATGTGCTTATTAGTCATTTAAGCCCAGCATAAGCTCATCTTAAATTCACTTTGTCCAAGATCCTTAACCAGTATAAAGCAGAATCATTCTGGCAATTTTCATGAAACTATAGTAATACTGGCTGAAACTTTACTGGCTGGTGCTTACTTTATATTTTGCATATATGCATGAGATAACCAAGCCTCCACCTCTAATCAGATACATCCATCTTTCTCCAATGTTCTACTCACATTGTAAGCCTTACAGAAAGAATATGGTAAATATTATTTAAATTACATTTTGAATTATAATTTCAAATAGGTAAGTCACAAGCAAAGTGATAGACCTCAAGAAAAGTATAAAGTAAAATCCAACTTTGCATGCAATGCCACTTTACATTCAGCCCTGTGAGCCTGTCTGCAAGAAAACTCATGCAGGCATCGATTTCTCCCTCTCACCAGGCAAGTTTTTTTTGCTAGATGAGTAAGGTGAAAATCTGTGCTGCATTTTAGGGTTATCTCATGCAACACAGGCAGAATTCTGATATGTCTTCTTCATTAAGTGCTCATAATCCCAGAAATGAAAGTAACTCGTTTCTTCCCAGGGTGCCTGTTAACTGAGAAACTCATCTTAATTGAATGCACAGATCAGTTAACCATCTTCAGATTCGCAAACCATTAGTGCCCCATTTGCACAGCAGCTCTGCTGGCAGGTCTCCTCCCACCACTGCGCTTGGGGGGGATCTGAAGCTCAGCAGAGGAGGGGAGGTGCTGGAGGCTATGAGCAAGCACTGCCAAGGGCTTATGCTCATGACAAAATGAGTGCTCTGGGGCCAAACAGGCCTTTACTAAATTGCTGGCGCTAGATCACCTTGCAAGTCAATTACAGAGAAATCAACAAATACTGCAGCTCTGCCCCCAAACAGGAGTTAAGTAGTCTCCAAACACGCCTACAGAGAGATCACTAATTTGGAATCTGGAGCCTCACAGGCATAAGAGAAGAGGAAGTAAAAATAATTGCCTATATCACTCCCTTTGCATCTTGGCTCTCTCCCACCATCACAATTTACCATCTAGAATATACTTGGTAAACTAGGGAAGATGAGTATGGAAGTTAAAATATCCCAGGTGCAACTGTTAGCCTACAAAGCTGATGCTGTAAAGAGAAACTGTAAAAGGTGGGGAAGTGAGGAATCAGACTGACACTCACTCTCCTGCTATGAAACACTTCCAATGTTTCATTTTCAGCAGGACTGACCCAACCTTTGGTTTTCTTGGTGTTCACTACTGAGTTTGGGATATGCAGCAAAACATCTCTGATGGTTGGTGACACCCCAAAGCAGTAACCACATCCCTGCACTCATCCATGCCTGCCTGCCAACTCACTAACTCTATTCTGAGGTAGCTGAAACTTTTCTGCATTCAAATATGGTTCACCAAAATTAGACATTTTCCTTTTAATTGGATTAAAAAAAATATTTAAAGTGGTACTGGATTAATTTCTCTTAAACCAGAAATATTATGGTTTCCCTGATTCAAGACAGAGGTATAAAAAACAGATTACAGACTGCAAGATTATCAGAAAAATAGAAGAGAAGATATAAATTTACCATGGATAACCAGAATCTATCATACAGGTTTATAATCATGCATTTGTACTTATTTCCTAATTTACAAGGTATCATTGGCAGCCTTTAGGAAAATTCAAATCCCAGCTCTGAATTCATCAATAAAATTCTTTCAAAGTAGCATGGTATTGCCCATTTTCTCTTGCATAAAACAAATATCTTCCTTCCATCCAATTCAAACCAAAACCCAAACCCCACTGTAACGGATTACATTATTCTGTACAAATTTGTTTCTAGTAGATTTCATGAGAACTGTTGTCATTATAAATAACTGCCACCAAAATACATGTGTATCATATTAATATGCCTCAAGTTCAATACCAACAACAAACAGTATCATCAGTTGATAAAAACAAAGATGTTGCAAGTGTGACACGAAAAAAGAGCGTTCAAATGGTTAAATCTAATTTAGCAATTTGCAAGTTGCTGGTCTAAAAGGAGGAATTTAACATTAATCTTGATGGAAGTGGCATACTTATCAGTAACTGATTTGTAGCTTTCCAGGCAGTAAGCAATATGTATAAATATACTTCTGGGTCCATCAGCAGTACGTGCAAGAATGCGCTTAAACAGACAAACTCACTAAGGCCCCAAGTGCACGAAGTATTAAGCACCTGGCTGCCAGAGTTAATTAGTCTGTGCGGAGCAATGCACTGATGATGCTGCTCCTGCTCCTGCTCCAAGCCAGCTCCATCACGCTGGCCTGGGGCATCTCTGCTTTCTGCTCTCTTGTGCTGTGTATATGCAACTCTAGAGTGAAGGGTTTTTTCCTCCCCCAGGATCCCCGTGCATGCCAAGCCTATCGTCTTGGTATCTAACCACTTGCTGTAAGGACACTTCAGCTCACCAAGGAGGACACAGGGACAGAGATAGGAAGGAGCAGCCTCTTGCACTGTCTGACTGCATTACACACTTAAAAGAGGAGCTACTTGTATTTTAGCATTTAGCTGCTGTTGAAAGCAGGCCCAAAGGCTACCAGAAACTGGCCCCCTGCAGGGAAGAAATTACAGAAATGTCCAATATCTTTGGCTTCAGAAGAAAACCACTTTGGTTTTGCCCTGAAAAGACTCTGCTGGTGCTGGCACTCCTTTTAGAAGGCTGGGCTGGCAGTACCTATACTTGCAGAGCCTGGGGACAGCCAGGGGGGTACAGACCACAGTTTAGATGTCTCTTGAGACTTGAGATTCCCACCAGTGGAGTTTCCTCACTTCACTGGCATTGATTTTTACATTGTGTGGTCTCTTCTCTAACTGAGCGGATGATACACATGCAGTGGCAAAGGTAATGATTCAAAATAAATTTAAGTGGTAGCTGATTGAGTAAAATATGGGCACTGACAAGGTACTGTGCCTTATTAAATGCTCATATGCTTGCATAATTGATTGTCTTTAAAAATGTGTGATTTTTACATCTTTATTTAACAAAGACCTAACAATCTCCTCCTAAATGAAGCCATATAAAAATGTTGTGTATGTACGGGTGTGTGTATAACTAGTTGTGCAGCTGAAAATGTGTTAACTGCATCTTCTAGCGTAATTTTGCATATGCTGTATATCCATGTGTACAGAGGCTTGGAAAGAGTACAATCCATCTTCCAGTTTGTAACAAGTGATAGATTACTGCTGGAGGAGATAAATCCTAGCTCACCATAGCCAAAGCTGGGAAAGAAACAGCAATGGTATTTAAGTCTAGGACTTGAAAACTGTTAGGTGCTTTATCCAAACAGCAAAGGGAAATGTAATGTCACTTTTTTCTTCCAAACTTTCTTGTTGCACAACACAAAAGTGAATGAGTAAAAGACATAAACAATTCCCACAGAATTCTCCTGCTCAGATGGCAGAATTCAGTTTCAAGTACTCTTGAAAAAGTACTCAGGGTTGATTGTTATTGCATTTAACTGCTGAGCATGCAAATCATTATTTATTATTGGTTAGGCTCTTCAATCCCACTGGATTAAAGAATACATTACATGATTTGGTCAGAATCTTGTTTAAGCATTAAAATCTCTGCATTTCAATCAGATTATGGCTGTGGGGTCCTTAAGTTTCAGGATATTTCCGCAGCAATGAAGATGTTTTTCCAATAGCAAGAGTGAAGTAACCCTCTCTGTCAGGTACCTATGAAGTGTTTTTTTGCCTTAGCATAAGCGCTCTTTCCACATTATTTGGCATTATATATTTCCTGTAATTTATAATAGTCCTGCATCAGATGTCGATTTTAGAACCGGGGAATAAACAGTCACAAAGCCATAAAATTTAGGTATCTATGTCTATTTAAGAATCCCAGCAGGCACCTAAATGAACTTTCAGGACTCTAAATATAATAAAAATTCTGACTGTAACTAACAGAGTCAAAATCACACAAGAAGTCTGAGGCTGAAAGTTCTGCTACTTCTCACTGGTACTGTGGATCCGCAGTTTGCAGTGCCTGGTAGGTGGTCACTAGTAGCATCAGGCGATATCGAGGTCCTGCTATCATTCAAGTTTTAGCTGACTGAATATGTGAACAATCACAAGCAACAAGATTCAAAATTTCTTACTCTGTGCTGTGATGGGCAAGGATGGAAGAGTCACTCGTTGGGCACAATTTTTCAGTTGGAAACTGCACAGGAAAGGAGCTGTGAGTTAAAGACTACCTCCCATTCCAAAGCAGATAAAATTTTTTAACTTCCCCTTAAGGCACTAATCAGTAAAAATTAATATCTTCTCAATACTGTATTATTGCCTTCCAGTAGAATTTATTCCATTTGAAGCTTTTTAATGTATTTGCACTTTTAATTTTTTCCCAGCCATTATGAAACCTTCTGGAGACATGCAACATCCCAGAAAAAAAAAAAAAAAAAAGACATTCAGTGACTGTCATTAATTTCCCATTAAAATAACAGGACCTACAAAGGCAAGATCAGTATTTTTCAGTCTGTGGTGCACTGAATTCCAGGACCCCAGAAGTCCTGCAACCTGGTGGCGCACGAAAAGAAACTAAGAGAGATGTAAGCCTATTGTCAGTGAGCTTAAACTCACTGCACAATTCATTATTCAAGGGTCTGCATCTGTGCTGGAAAATATTTAGGTGTCCACAACCTTGAAAAACGTTGAAAAGCCACTGCAAGAGAGGGTTTGTTGGCACAAGCTCTCCTCCCGCTGGAAGATTTGCTACATACATTGAGGCACCAGCTTGGAAGACTGTGGATATTTTCTGCTGAATGGGGCCCTTGGAGAGGAAATATTTGATTTACTGTAGAGTTCTCATTTCCCTGAATTGCAAATAAAGTGTAATTTGATTAAATGTAAATGAATCCTACAATACTTTTGGTGGCTTGTCTGAAACAATTGATTGTAATGGGCATCCATCATTTGGCTTGATTTTAATTCAGAGACAAAAAAGGCAAAATGAGAAAACTAAAGCAAGCGCCACTAACATTCTAGAGCTGGAGCAGTCAAGAGCTCTGGTGCTGGACTGTCATTTTCATTGTTCTCGGAGAGCAAGCAATGCAGTGGAGGGGAAACACAACAGCAAAAGAAAAGGAATAATGTGAAACACATACATAGAAATAGATCTAGAGGAAAATAAAGCTTTTTTACAACTAATTCCATCAAATCAGCCTAAAGAGCAAAATTTGTTAAATTTATTTTAACACCAATATTCTAAAATGAATAAATAAGGAGGATAAATATTGTTCTGTGTTTCTCAGAAGAAAAGTTTTGTTTTTATAGATCACCCAATTCCTTTTGCACCAAGATAATTTCCAAGTGCATAATACTTGCTTAAGCAGTTCTTGTGGTCTGAAACAATAAAAGAGAAGTGAAATTTTTGGTAGTGACACAAGCTTGATAAACTTTTGGTGTCACTTCCTTTAAATGTGGAACTACTCCAACCACAGAGATAATTATAGATGACCAGATTGTAACTGCTTTATTGCTTCTTTTTCCTCATAAATTTTAATTTTGGAAAGTTAAGTGAAAAATGTGGTTTCAATTTCCTACAAATTGCACACAATTCGATTTTAACAAGAAAATAGAAAGAGATGGTAGATTCTTTGGAGTGAATTGCAGAGACAAGTTTGTTTCTTTTTCTTTCAGCATCATCAAAATAACAAAGTACAAAATGCAAAAAAGATGACTGGGGAAAAAAAGGCAACTGCATAATGTACTATGAAAAGCACCAAGTAATTCTTTATCTAAATATGCTCTGAGCAATTCAACAAGGTAATATAATTCCTCTAGCCTTTTTCCTCTCTGTTTTACCAGACTAGAACTTAGCAGAAATCAAGCTGCGTACACGTGCCACAGGAAACCTAATAAGAAAATGCTGTGTATGTAACCATCTTGCTCTCTCAGAAGGTACCAGCAATTGTCAAAGTACCTTGCAAAGCAGCTCTATTCAGACCATATGAAGAAGGCTTGGATAAATACTTACATGTAACTAACAAAAGTATAGATATGAAAGCCAACAGAAGACAGAGCCAGTATTTATTTTGCCCAAGAGGTATGTGGGACTTGAATCAGTGTGTGGCTTTACCTACTGTACCCATACCTGTAATTGCAATATACATATTAGGATCCTAAATCATATTAAAGGCTACCCAGCTTCCCTTCAGCAACAATGGTCCAACAGAGGTTTTAGAGAAGATGGAAAATGCCGTGGTGTAGCTAAGACCAGCATAAAGCAAACATTAAGAGGGGATCCTGCCAGTGCTGTCAGCAGAGAAGTGAGGAGGCTTAGCTCAGGGTGCACGGGGAGATGACCCAAGTCCAAACAAGACTATCAGTCAAGTATGGCTGTGAAATGGGATGGTGGAGATCATAATGCAAGATGGAAAGTCCACTAAACACTTGTAGTAAGGCTGTCAAGACTTACTGTAAGGACTGTAGGTGATGCAATTCTTAGAATAATCTCATGAAACTTTGCAAAGGTTGATTATTAGATTCCTAATTTAATAGAGAAGTCAAGTAACATAAAGAGTTTCCTTGACCTTCACCAAGTTGTTTAGCTGCTTCTAAGCAATGATGGTTTTGAAATTTAAAGGATCCCAATTGATTTACACCATTTTAAATGAAAACAATAGTGAAAACTGACTAGTAATATATGTAAATATGGAGCCTCTATCAGTTTTATGCATGCAGAGTTTCAGAAAAGTAGTAAATAACGAAATGAGACATTTTTAACAAATTTTAATGCAAAAGAAATATTCATTATGCGAGCTTATGTGAAAAAATCGATCTCCCTGAAAAAAAACCTGGCACTGTAAGCAATGCTTTGGAAAAAAAACCCAACCTTTTATAAAAACTCAA
Organism: Coracopsis vasa; assembly: GCA_026283785.1. NCBI lineage: Eukaryota > Metazoa > Chordata > Aves > Psittaciformes > Psittacidae > Coracopsis > Coracopsis vasa. The sequence continues at coordinate 146,469 of JANHGB010042688.1, forward strand.
ATTACCAAATTTGTGAAATCTAGAGGGACAAATGTTATTAGCAAATTACTGCACAAATTTGAGAAAGTATCTGTGATGAATTTCATTCAGCTTTAGACTTTATTACACAAATCCCTAGGAAACTTTTTGCAAGAGAACTTTCATTGGCCAATAATATTGTATGTCTCAAACTGCTTTCTAAAAAAACACAGAAAATGCTTAACTGCCCTATTGACAACCCACGCCACTGTCGTTTCCTGTGTTTTATAACACAACTTTTTGCTTCTCCTATGACTGCAATCACCAAAGGCAGAAAAATATCACAAGCATTGCCAATGCCTTGAAAAGATGCTATGCCACAAACACCTTTAACCCACTAGAAAATAATTCTTTCAGTGAAAAGAAAGTCATGGTCCTTTCCAGAGGCAAGAGTGTGTCTTCAGATTGCAATTGTCCCTTCCTGACTGTAGATGCAAAGAGCTCAAGAGAAGAGGGTTTTCTTCACCCCACGTGTCCCCGCAGAGTCAGAACACACACCTCAGTCATTTATCATCATGCCATCTCAACCTGCCAGCTTGACAATGATTTTTCCCCTGGGGTTTCTAAACTAGAAATGTTATTTAGGTTACAAAAACAATTGCACGTTTTCTGCTTCCTGAGCCAGCGTAGAGCTGCAAGTATGCAAATGGAAGGAATCTTAAATCTCCCAGGGCTGTGGCCACTGCACACACCTCAGCCCTCCTTGCCCAGGAAAACAAACACCAATGGATGAAGAACTTGTGCTGGGGAAAGCAGCACATGGTGAGATGCTATGACCATTGCAACCTGTGCTCCCTTCAGTAGTGATGGTTCAAGAGCCTTACTGCAGGCTCTTGCAGCTTACAGAAAGCAATTTTCTTTGGCCGCTGCATTAGCCATAGATTATTTTCCTCCTTTCATTTTTCTTCCCTTCCCCCCATTCCTTGATCAGAAGTGTCTGCTTCACTCTCCCCCTCTCCTGTATGGATTAAAGGGGGAAAACCTTTCAAGCCCAACAATGCTGAGGATCCAGTGCAAACCCTGCAGATCAATATTAGCTAAATTTGCAGGAGGCCTGATCTGTTCAGAACTTGCTCATCTGGTCTGGCTCATATTTCTAGATAACGATCACGGGGGATACAGTAAGTTTTCAGGCACATATAAAGCAGCTTCCTCGCAGAGCTGGATGCATGTTTGTCTTCACAACTGCTAAAACGTTGCGTTGTTACAGGAGTTCACTATTTTTCACCTGGCACAGTTCTTTACTTCTTAATTATTATTTTTACATAGGGAAATCTTATCTGTGCTCATTATAAAATTCTCACTGCTAAATTATTTATGCCAAACAATCAAGTGTGATACCTCTGCAGATGTCAGCAGATAAACAGAAATGCAATGTTGCATGATGGAGTTTAATGCTGTGGAAATGTCGGGGCGTTTACTTGAAAATTCCACTGACCTTTGCTGTCCTTTTTTCAATGTTTGCTCATTGCCACAGTAAGGAAACACTGCAATAAGGTTAGGCATTTTTATATGTGTCTCCTGAAAGTCAATATTTAAGGGAAGCATGTTTCCTCAATTAAACCATTCTGGATTACTTGCTATCGAAAGAGGCAGCACAGAGGTACTATTTATACAGAATACAGGCAATACATGTGATATAGTAAAGAGAGCAAGAGCAAAAAACTCAATCAAGGCCAAACTACAGGATTGTCCTAAAGGAGCATGGGAGCACAATGTCTGCATGTTGTTACAGCGGGATACTGTGACCTTAACATATTACAGGTTTGTGGTTATTTTGGGGGTTCCACTCTTCCCCTGCTGGCAGTCCAGGCTCTGTGGGACCTGTGTAACAAGGCAATAGTGTTTGGGAAATAACGAGCAAGGGAATGCAGTGCTGTTCTTCCATTGCAATGTTAGGTGAGATGTTGCACACTAAAGCACTGGATCAATACTTCCAGCAGCAAGCCGTTCAATACACCTGAATTATTGCTTCATTTTTCTTCTTATTATAGATGAGTTGTGTTATTATTTTCCCCAAATCGATATTTTACAACCTTTTTTATCCGTTTCTCCATAAATTTTGTGATTACTTTAAACTGGGAATTCCGGTACACTAAATAAGATGCAGTATCTGAGAGGTAGTGAATGTACCAACACAATTTTTTACACAAGACACTGCTTAAAGGCAGATCCTAATCAATAGCTAAGTAGGAAAATTTTTACGTAAGAAAGTTGGAAGCAGCGCCTCTCTTTCTGACAAAATCAAAATTCACGTTCCTACAACGTATTGGCTACAAAATAAGACTATTTTAGAAGTATGGGGAAAGAGAGGTCTGATGGGCACTTTGCGTGGGAAATTTAATTCCAAACAAATATGCTTTTTACTTCCCCTCAGCTAAAGGGCGACCATAATTCACTGAAATTGTTTCTTGCAAAGCAGATAATCCTGTGCACCTTAGAGTGATTTAATTAGCTTCTGTAGCTGTCTCCTGCTAAGTGTTTAAAGCATCTGCAAATCAAATCATGTTAACTCATCTGCTGCACCACTTTCTTTGTTCTATGCATAGGACCTTCCTAATAGCATTAATAGAAGCATGAGTTTCCCTGGAGAGGGGAGTAGCATAGTGAGTTAATTACATAGTTATAGTAAAATTGTGTACATTATTCCATGGAACATGCTGGGTAAGTATTAAGGTGCTACACAGAAAATGACAATTTTGGGTGATCCCAAGGACTGCAATGTTGTCATTTGAAAAGGTAATTGTAGATTCTCACTGAAGTCAGAGGAATTCTGCAAAATTCCTGCGTGCAGTCTACCTGGCCTGGCTGCTCATGGACTGCAGTGCAGGATCATGGCTATTCCCTTCACATCAGCTACAATTTCTATCCTCACATTTACTGCAGAATTACAAGATTGAAAAGTAGGAGGTACAGTCATCTCCATTCAACATTTTCTAACACTTGAAAAATGTTGAAGGGAAAAAAATAAAATCCATGGGATTTTTTGCTCTGAATTGTATAGATTTCTGCTCATATCCATTTGGTCTCATTAAGGATAGCATCACAGACTCCTCAAAGAGCATGTCCAGCAGCTTCTTCAAATCTGGGCCTCTGTACTACAGTAGGGAAAGTAATTCATAACAAACCATTCCCTCTCAGTAACTGTCCACAGAGATATTTTTCTTCAATTAACTTGTTAGCTGAAAGTATTTATCAAATAGTTTTTCTAATTAACCATATCCTTATAGGTAGATCATTAGAGTGGAGTGCTACAGATTTTTGGTTTAAATTCTCCACTTATAGCATATGCTCACAGAGGGCATCTCCTCACCTGTGTGTTTGCTGGTTTCAAGTCATGTTTCTTACTGACCCACAGCTTTACATCCTTTTGTTCAAAGACACATACACCACGGAAAGTGAACTTTCCATAGTACACTGAATTTTTCTGTCTCAGCTAACTCACTTGTTCAAACATTCACCAGGAGAAAAACACTACAGAGAAACTGAAAGAAGTTCAGTGCCAAAAAACAAATGAATATTCATGGTCCACAGAAATTCCCTTATTTCCCAGCTCTAATCAGCATGAACATCTGTGAAAAAAGTCTAATGGGGGAAATTGGAGAGGGGAGGGGGTCATTTCAATCCGTTCCCTTAGGCCCCAATTTAAAGAAGGTTCATTTGTCTTTCTAACAGAACTTGCAAGTGATGCAAGGATGAACAGTTTTGGCGAAGCAACTATGTGCAGACTGGTCTTGTCTTTGAGAAAGTTGAACTAAATTCTTAATTCGAGAACAAAAGATACCTAGAGTAGACTCTTGTTCCTGTCCCTGACCTGCCAGACAGTGCACTGCCCTGGGACCCCCTCTTATCAATAACAGAGCCTAAGCTGACAGAAACACCCAGGGAAAACAGAATCTAAGGCAAATAGGCGAGGCATGTTTCACTCTCTTCCTTTTAAATAAATGACATGCACGTTTCAATGTAAGACTTAAGGGAACTAAAAGTACCTCAAAATTAGAAGCCTGTAGAGAAAATACTGCTTTTCAGTATGATGGCCACTTGAAGACTTATTTTTAGGAACAACAGTGTAGTGACTATTTCTAGTGGCTGTGCACAACATGCACGTGAACTTTGAGGAGAATTCTCTTTGGAGTAGTGAAACTAGTCAGAGATCTACATTTGGAAAAAATATTTCTCTTGCAGAAGCGACCTTTCATCATGAATTCATGGTTACTTCTGGCAGTAAAACCTTGCCTTTCATTTTTACAAATACAAGCTTGCTGCTAGAACTGCCTGAGCGTACAAACTATGTATTTTTATTTGATGAGTCTTCTAAGGAAAGTAGCCCAGCAAAAGCTAGCAATAGGATATAACTTAGGAGAAAAAAACAAACAAACCACCAAACACAAATAAACAAAAAATGAAACAAAAAGAGAGACAATAAGCACATGTATTTCAGAAACTATCATGGGATGGTAGTACTTGGGGCAGTAGTTAGCTTTCCTACTTTGCATGTAGCGTGTGAGGTCACTCAGAGTATAATACTTCTCATCTAGATTTGAGCATTTGTTCAGAGCCCACCTGCATACAAGGAACAGAGAGAAGAGTTTCATGATGGTGATTCACCCACTTCTAAGATGATGCCTGAGACAGTCAACAGGGTACCATGCCCCAGAGCTCCAAAGGGAAGGTCACTAGGGCTTACTAGATTTCTATCTCTTATGCAGACAAGGTTAAAAAAGGACCTTGTCATATTGAAAAGGAATAACGCCCACCCTAGAAGATGCTGCAGTACTAAAATGTGACAGCAAGCTTCACAATTCATAGTATTCACAGGTTTTGCTCTGTAATTTTCAGAAATTTAAAACTGAGAATTTGGTGCTACTTTCTGTTTTAACAAACATGCATTTTTTTGTTAGACGTCTGTTACAACATTTTAATTTCTATGTGCATTTTTTGTCCTATGGGGATTAAAAGAAATACCATTCTTAGTTGATTATGTGGGGGGGTTCTCTCTATGTTTTTTTGGTTGGTTCTATTCGGGTTTTGTTTCATTTTGGTTTTTTATTAACCCTCTGTCTGCTGGGAATGGGGTTTCCTCTTGTTAACCACCAAGGCTGACACCTGGTGCTATGCAAGAGCAGTTCAAGTCCACAACTCTTCATGCAAAGAGGTTAACCACAATTTATGCCAACACGAAAAACATGAAGAAAATCACATTTGGGAGGGAAGGGAGAGAAGGGAAATTAAAGAAGATGCTGAAAGATGAAGTAACAGTAGGTATGGCCAAGCAAATACCTTAAGGTAAAGTATGCAAGACTGTAGGTCTCCAAGGGTAGCTGTCCAAATCCAGATTCTTTATTGTGATACTGAATGGATTGTTCACATTTATCTCCTCAAGCTATAAAGTATCATGAGCTATCTGATACTTAGTAGTCTATGTTCAGCATGGGTTTGAAAGAATTTCATGCAGAATAGCTGATATGCTGCAAAAACACAGTCTAATATACACCATGCTAACATGCTTGTGTACTAATATATTAAATAACTTCTACCTTGTGGAATAAAAGATCTGCATATGCTTGTCTTGGCAGAATTCAGGAGTGATATACATCTGTAATGAGCTACAGGGTTCACAATAGACCAATGGCAAGATCCAGTGGCAAAACACCTTTCAGTGAAGGTTATACACAAACCTCAAACAATTGTGCTTGAGATTTTTTATTGAGCTTCAGATATTTTGGGGGAGGCTGCGGGAGGTTGACATATTTAAAACAAATTGCAGTAGTACCAATGCCACAATGTTCTTCCTTAGCAGCATCAGCAACTGGGTCATGATAGAGATCTTCCAGGAGGCCCTGGTGAAGTTTGTTGAGATCGTTGCAACTTTTGAGCAGATGGAATCTCCAAGGAAATTCTACTTTCTCTGAGATATTAGTTAGCCATTATCATGAAATAAATGTGGACTCCTGCCAAATGTCTCAGATCATTTAAAACACCATGGTTACAATTCAATTCCTTTCTGAGTTGCTTGTCTTTCCCTCTGTTGGCTCCTATGGTGCCAGCAATATAGAGTCTCCCCAGCCTCCAAGAGCATGTCTGCACTGCAGACTGCAATCTCTTACATACGGAAATACTCAAACTGACTTTTAAAATAAAGTAACAATGGGCACTGCAACCTGCACCAGGAGGACACTATGCAGCATTTTGGACAGGCCTGAGAAGCTGTCAGGGTTGAGCCTAGACATACTGGGACTAAACTGATTCCAGCATCTCTAACCAGACACCACGGCAGACCAAATCATTTATGCATTTGATATCTTCATAACTAAGCAGAAGAGCCTGTGTGAGTTCTTGTAAGATAGCAGAAAAGTACAAAGAACTTCACACTCCATGCAATAAATTGCTCTTGCATCCACTGAGATGAAAGGCTGCAAGTACAAGATTTTCCTTTTATCTATATATTAACAAAAAAGCCTGAATCTGTAGACATGGGATATACTGGGGCACATCTACTCTCTAGTCATTGCTGTCAGCGAGATTTAACCAGGCTAGATAAGCATTATGGGCTGTGTAGGGGTGCTAGTACAAGCACAAAGCAAAGAGGCTGTCCAAGTCCTGCCTCCGGGGAACAATGGCTGCACAGCACATGGCTGGTCTGAGCCAGTCATACAGCCTTCACCTGTGTAACAAAATACCTAAGCAAAATGAACCCTCACTAACAAGAGCCTCAAAGGATTAAGCACATCTTAAGGAGGCTATTTTGCAGGTAGTGCTGCGCAAGAGTGTGCCTCAGGGGGCTGTGTACTAAATTCACATTCTGACTTCATCGCCAGCACCAGCATGCTGTGCACATGGGCACCTCTGACAGCCTAGCCCACAGCTTGGTCATTTTTCAACAACACACACTAAATTCTGCACACAGTCCCAGGCAGAAATCAAAACCTGCTGCATCCCATGAGAAGCACAGGAAGGGTGAGTTAGGTACATATATACCTGCAGGGCAGCTAGAATTCCCAGCTAACTGTCTATGAAATATTTCAGCGACAACAAGTAGCCGAGGAGTCTGCTTTCTGGACCAGCAAAAAGATAATGCTTTGTACCTCTTCTCAGGGCACAGGATCAAAATGCATTAAGGTAAGCAGTACAGCTGCTGCTGCTGCTATAAACTGTCCATTTCTGTGGCATTTGCCTAATCTGGATACCCACACTTCAAGAAACAAGACAGTGAAGCCTCCTGTAGAAATAGAATGCAGCCCAGGCTTTTTAGAAATTCACTTCAGCTCTCTATTTTATTGGCCATTTTTTTAAAAGAGGGAATAATATCTTATCAACTGACATGAGCTAAAAGGAGAATAAAAAAAGATTAACAATTTCAGTCTGGAATAAGAGAGTTTTGAAGCAAAGGCATGAAAATTTAAAGGTTTTGGGGTGGGGATAAAGGAAAGAATTTACAAGGCTTATTTTGCGAACCCAGAGGGTTAATTTATCATGGAGTAAGTCTAACTTGAAAAGCAAAAAAGGGTTTATTGGTTTTGAAGGTCAGATAACTATGTTATATCATATTCAATAGGTTAAGGTTCCAAGGGTCTACAGGGTTGCATGACAATTGCAGGAATCCTTATAAAGTCTAGTTTATACCTTTATCGTTAATAGCTTTCTAATCCTTTACCACAAATTTATAGTTTAGAAATGGCAACACGTCTTAAAGATTAAAGGTATGTGACAAACAGTTCATGTCCTTTAATAATCAAATCACATAGCTTAGATTGGGGGCTTATCAGGCTTTTTCCTACTCTATGGTTTCATAGGTAGAGAATACTTTATATCCCTATTACATGAATGATGAATGGGACCATTGGTTATGGGCTGTTATTTGCTTGGCTGTAGTCAATATGTTTTCTTTGGACAGGGACTTCAGTGATTTATTTCTCTTTTGGCCTTATCACTTATTAACTCAGGGCAGACAGAAACAGGCAAGGTTGTGAATAGGGACTAGTGCCCATTTAGACTTCTAATATCAGAGAAAATATTCTTTTTAATGATCCAGCTACCCTTTGCTGCGTAGACTCTGATTGCGCTTCCCTCTAACTAGAAAATAAAGGTCATATTTCTTGGAAAGTGTATACATAAAATATGCAAAATAATATGTTTCCTTCACTGCCAGCTTTAGTCTGACGGTTGCTGTAATTGCTTTCATTTTGCAGCTGTCCTACAGGTACACTGCACACTTTAAGTGATTGTTTTTTGCAGTGTGTTATGGTGCTGCCAGTGTTTAAGAAATACCAAAGATATGAGGGTTCTGTGTTCCTATTAGCATATAAAAGGGATTTTCCAGTCTAACTCCACTGCCTCCTCACTGGCTGGTAACACCCTTCTCCCTGCAATAAATTAGGATTTCTCTCAGCTTCTTTTCCTCATTTTCTGCATACCAAACTAACAACCCTAATTTTCCCAATATTCGATCCTGATGACTCTCTGCACTTTACTAGGCACATCCTAAGAAACTTCAAAACAAGCACTTTTGTAAGAACTTTAATTCCCAAGCCCACCACCAAATAATAAACACTGAAGTTATCTCGTCTAGAAAAGGTTGTGCCAAAACAATTGCAACCACTGACTCAGCAGAGCAACTGCGTTAATGGACTGGAACTCAGAAAGGGCCAGGTTCAAGCTTAAACTCAAATAGGGATTTCCTAAGGGCATATTTTCTTTTCAAGGGCAGGTTACAACCCAGTCACTGATGTGGGTGCTAGAAGGAGAGACTGCATCAATCCCTCCCTTGTTTTCCCACTTGTATTTTACCTGCAGGCATCTTGGACCCAGCCAGCAGTGGTGCCATGAGGACCGAGCTCTTCAGTGACTATGGCAAACTCCTGTGGTAGCAGAAGAGCTTAACCTCTTCAGCCCAATGCACCATCCCAAATGGGTGAGAGCTCACTCCAATGGTGAGACCTCCACACTCCACCTGATGCCCCCAGTGCCCTCATGACATGGTCTAGTTGGGAATGAATACTCAGCACAGTGAGATGAAGGGGGAACCCAGTGAGAACTCCACATTAGGATATTTTTTAATAGCTGTTATGAGGAGTTCTTTGCTTGTAACCAGAGAAATAAATTAAATTTACCAGTAAAAGTCTACATTTACAAAGGATTTATTTTCATTCTTCCTTACTTGACAGTGCTATAGTTAGGATTTACCATCTCTCCTCTGTAGAGTCTCTGAGATAAGGAACAGACTTTATATTGTGCATCCAAAGCACAGGGTAACCTGCAGTGCCAGGCTCTCCAACTTTTAAGAACAGACATCAGCTCTTACTTTAAACTTTATACATTCTTTGTATTGAGGGATTTTGTTCTATTCTTCCATAGCACTCAGTGACTATTTAACTTCAAGATATCTGATACCTTTTATTCTACCACTGCTATTAATATTTACTAGTGAAAGGCAGATAAAAACTGCTGTTAAAAACAAATGGCATTCATTTGCTAGCTACCAGATCTCATAGCTGGTCACTCGTCTGCAGAAGTGATGTGCTCTATATTTCATTTCAGATTAATGATTATCATATCTTTGAGGGTGAAGAATTTTATAAGCACATCAGGATAAAACCCAAGACAGGATCAGAGATGCCAGGTTTTTTGTTTTATTTTTATTGTCCTGTTGGCAGTGGCCTTCTCTCCTCATTTATACTAATCAGCTATTTAAGTGCTCATGATTTAATAATAAACACACATGAATGAGGCATTGTAAAACTAATGGGGTTGTGTATTACTGATGTTGAGAATAACTGCCACTAGATTTTAACATTTCTCAGGAACTAACACACAGCTATGGCCAAGGTTAGGTGGTGCAAGGGTCAAACTCTAGCCCACAGGGATCAAGAAAGGCTCCAGTGGGGCTACAGGAACCTCTTGACAGCCAGTCTGTCTCTTATCACCACTTCTTTTTTCTTCCCTTTATTTTTTTTTCCTACTTTTTTTAAGTCTACAAACTCCAGAACTCTCCATTCTGAAAACTGATTGCTTCATTGAATATGTATCTTTTGAACTTTCCATAGTTATTGGTGCCTTCTTGAAAGCAAAAAATTTTTCTGTCAAAGGAATCACTGAAGTTTACCAGGCTGGAAATTTTAGAGACTAGGGTTCACCTTTAAGCAGTTCCAATGCTGAGCGGATCTCTGTACATGACTTTAACCTAGCCATGGACTAAAATTTTAAATGGTGATGGGTAGTTTTTGGTCTCTTATTGTTGGAGGTGTTTGACTTAAGGAATGAAGAGAGAATGATTCTCAGAAGACAACAATCCCTGTCCTTCTGTAAATTTTAAAAAATAAAGATAAAAAGCTAAAAATTAAGCCACATAAAACTGAGGCTTTTGAAAATACTAATGATCTGTAATCTGTAAGGGTCTTGCTGTTTGTACACAGGCTCAAATGCTTTCAGAAGTAAATTAAAGGTGAAATGAGGATGGAGCAGGGATTTTTCCACATGAGGCTATTTCTTCTTCATGCAGCTGGGGGAGTGAAAAGTTCTCTGAGAAGCCCTATGACATTTCAGAGAAAGAGGCAGTCTCCCAGAAGTTCTACGAATATCCTGACCTTCCTAACGCTAGCATTTCTACATCACCCTGCACACAACGGCTCAAAAGCGTAATGCAAACACTGGTCAGTCTCAGCAGCGCTCCTCCACTCTGACCTACTTGGCCTTCATCACAATTATCCTGGAGGCTCAGTGCTCAGTGTCTGGGTTATTCACACTGCACAGCAAGCCCTATGTGTCTATGCTGACCCTACATCCACTCATTCCTGTTAGTAGCACTTTTAGAGACATACTATAGCCCATAGCTTATAACAAACCCCAAATGAACTGGGGGAGGGATGATGACTTGCCACTGACACAAACAGTTTAGCCCCCAGTCCCCTGTAAGACTAATGCAAATGAAAATAGTCCCTAAATTCTAACCTGTATCCAACCATGTAACCACTTTTCAAAAAAAAAAGAAAATAATATATAAGAAAGGAAGAGTATTTGGGGTAGTGCTCCACCAAGAACCTGAATTAACCCTATGTGGTATACATAACCTTAGTGACAAAGCTGTATACTTTTGGCCCCTATGTAGTCCTTTGCTCTAGTTTGGGAACAAAAGCACAAAACCTTAAACTGAGCAGGTGGCAGAAGACACAGCATAATGCATGTTTATGGACCTTCCATATGTCCTTTCCAATATGCAGGGAGATAAATTCTCCCTTCACTTACATTCATGCAGTCCCACTCAAATCTTGCGGTATAGTACCACAGCAAAACCCATCTGTGAAAGTCATGCTGTCCATGATGCATCCATTTTTTAAAAATTAAAAAAAAAACCCAAAAAAATCTCAAAGGCTTGTCCAAGTACCACAGTTTCTTGCCAGATCTTATCCCCTATTTAACTCAACCAGTCACCTTGGGAAACTACATATGGATTTGTATCCCTAATGGCTCCTTCCTTTATCACAATTTCTCCAGTCCTAAAATAATGGTAGTGATACATACCCAACTCCTAAGTTGTAACATGAAGCTTAATTCACTCATTGCTCTTCAGTACCAGAAGAGACTTATAGATGAAGGGTGCCACAGGGAACTACTGACAAGCATATTTAGGTATTTCTGTATGTAATATGAACTTTTAATATTATTCCAAAATTAACACACATACAAGACGTGTTCAGACTTTTGTATTTCTAAATGTTCTCTCAGGAACGTCAAAGCTTAAAACCCAAGAAATAATTGCTCTGTAAGCTCACGCTAACGGCTTGCTTTGCAGATGGAAAACTAAAACCTTACGTTTTCTTGTAAGCACAGGGTTGACACTGGTTTATTTCTTTCAAAAATACTTACAAAAGCCAGGATTTCTCTGTATATATGTGACCTTGATTCCTAGATGGCACATGGACTACTTAGAGATCATGTTACTAAGTTATTTGCAGTTAAACGAGAGAAAAAAAAAGAGGCTAAAATTAATGGGTCACTGGGTATTTTCTTCTGAGAACTTAAGTACTTAACAGTAAGAAAAAACCAGTTTACAGCCAGGTGGCTTGAGGGGATATTTTGTTGAACACTGATTAAAAATAATTTCTTCTAAATGAGACCTGACCACAAAATGGGACCATTAACGAGCAGGGACATTCTCACCAGAAAGGAAACTACGCTTGATCAACTCCTGCACCGCCCACAAACCCCAGGTCTTTTTCTCTCTCTCACACACACACTCTCTCTTTTTTTTCTTTCCCCTTTTTCTCCTCTCCCCTTTTCTTGTTCTTAATAGCAGGGTAAATAAGCAGCAAGTGATGCTGAAATGTTTTCGGCCAAAAACAGAGGCCAAACTCCTCTGAGAAAACATTTGGCCTCTGTGGTTTTGTAATATGTTCCAGAACACTGAGTTCACTGAAGAACATTGTGAAAAACTCCCATCGGCTGGAGTGATGCTGGGGAATGTTACTGTATCCCAACTTCCAATTGGTCCATTTCCTGCAGGCCTTGTTAAAAAAAAGAAAAAAAATAGGAAAAAAAATAGTGCTATGTGGGAGTTAAAACAAGTTCTCATGGGAAAAATGAATGGCAAGAAATTCTAGCTTTAAAAGAAACAGCTAATCTGCTAGTTTGATTGTTCTTCAAAACTTACAATGAACCAATAATCCTAATTAAAAACACTTGGCCTAGTTCTCTAAAGCATCATAGCTTTTTCTATGCTTCGTTTGTACACACCATAGACTATTAGCTTTTTTCTAGTGCTCACTAACAAAGTGCTGACTTTGTTGGGATGGCTGAGCTAATTTCGTGAACTCAGTGTGAAACCTTAGCTAAACAAAATTGTGGTAATTTTCCTTAATTTGTAAAAGTGATTGGAGTGCAAACAAAATTTTCCTCTTGGGTCAATCCTATAATTTTCAATTAACTAAAACTAATCGGCAGGCGTGTACTGAACCTGCATTTTGTTTAAAGGGCTGGAAGGCACTTCTGAAGGTCAGGATGCATTAATTGTTTTTATTTTAGTTTCATTTAGTCTTTATTAAAAAGCCACATTTAAGTTCAGGCTGCCTTTAAAAGGAAAATGCAAATTGTGTGAGATAGGGTTTCAGTCACAATAGCTTTTCTGTATCTACCGTGACTCCATAAAAGCTGCATAAGTAAGAGAATTGTCCATGGATTGGATCACCTTTGATTTTAGCATTGTTGTTTAGTATTACATAACTTTCATTTATTGAATAAAATATAACATATTTTAAACACTAACCTGAAAGGCATACATGGAAACGCTCTCTCTACTGGGACACCTTATTTTCACATTCAGCCATCTGCTTCTGGGCAGACAGGCTAAACTGTTGCCTTCCTTTTTACTGGAAAAGCTAATTAATGATGATCTGAAAAGCAAAACCAAAATGGGTCCAAGCCATTTTCACATTTAAATCACAAAATGAAGTTCCCAAAAATGTCTTTTCAAAGTCAGCAGGGATAGGTTTCTTCCCTTTCTTCTTCTACACGCATACTAGCCATTTCACCAGCCCAAGATGCAGCCACACTGGTGGCTTGACAACAAGCAGGACAGCACAACTTACTGTGAGTAAGAAAGTGAGAAGGGAGAGAATTCGTGGTCACACTGTCCAGAGCTCTGGCTGACACTCTCGTGTGGTACACACTGGCAACTTGCACCAGCTGACAATCCGACCCTTTGCTTTTGCTTTTTCTTTTGTCTCAACACATTCAAACCCTAAATAACTTCCTTGATATGGTGCATTATTGTCCAATATATGAATTTTCCACATATTGTTGAAATCGTAATACTCACAATAAACGCACACAGCCTCCACAAGCGCCTGCTGCTCAGCCAGCAAGGCGATATGTGAACACTTTAAGACCCAGTTTAAAGGAACCCAGCGCATAATCCCAACTGGGGGAGAGGGTATTTGAAAAAGACAACAAAGCTTTATAAGGCACCTTTGTTCAGCTTTCTCAGTGTTAAGAAAAATCAAATGAGAGCTTTGCTACCCAGCTGGAGACCAGAAGTCTCTCGTCTGCCTCGAGTCCCTGTGTGTACATTCACAGTTGGAGCAAAATATGTGCCCAGTGTAATTCAGAATGCCTCATAACCACAAGTATTTATCATATATCTTATTCTTAAAATTCCAGGGGCAATCAAGAATGGGGAAAGGAATTGCACTGGATTGCAATGAACCACAGTTCAGGCAAATGGTTACAGAAATAGTCAGTCCTGTCTGCATATGTGAAACAACAAGCACATAAAAGGACAAGCATACCAAAACCTGGACCAAACCATTAATTCTTGTAGCATGCATACCTTCCAAGGAATCAATGACACACATTCATTTTAAAATGTTAGGCTGCTACTTGACTTATTTCCCAGGCCATTCTTATCACTACTGAGAGTGGTTTAACATTGACAGCACCAGCAATGTCCTCATGTGGGTTTTTTGCAATAATTCTTCAGACTAAACCACTGGACTTCATCCTCTGAGTGTCGGATGCAACCCCAAAATATGCTGCAAGTCACTATGCAGCATCAGCTGGGGTGAAAGCTACTTAGCTTCCTTGGAAGTCAGAGACAGGTATGTAGTGGTGAGATGGTCAGGTAAACAGGCTGCTGCTTTGAACACTTGCAACACTTGCTGGACAATATGAGATGGAGATATTTAGCAGGATGCTTCTTGGAAGGCAGGTTTGTGATTGCGCTAGTATGTCTGGCTCTTTATGCTTGTACTCTTCCTCTGTTTGTTTGAGTAGTGGAGTATCTGTTTCTCTCTTTCCTCCCCCCCGCCTGGGTAAAAAGATGTCCCACTGCGAGGACAAACAAGCGAACAAAAATCCCACACTGGTATATTTTCAGATTCATCTCTATGGTCATCCATTTCTGAAATCCGACCTTAAATTGGTATCTTCAATGACGTGCTCAGCCAAAATAATAAAACACAGTACCAGTTTTTAATGACAAAGACAGAAGCCAGAGGAAGCGTGATATATTGCCTGCCCTATTTCTCCACGTTACATCTAGTACTAAAGAATCCTTACCTGTGTAAATGAATCTTCCAGGCGTTCCCTTGCAAAACTGCTTAGACTTGTAGGACAATGTGACTTCTACAACCCCTGGGATATGTCGGGGAGGCGTCTGTACACGGATGGCATGAGGAGTAATCAGCTGGAGGAAAACAGAGAAGGGAGTAGAAAGGGAAAAAAGCACTGTTAGATGCTGAACACTTCTTTAATAACACTTTCCTCTCAGATCACAGTAAACAATCTTTGAAACATGTAATTAACCTGTCAATGTTTGAATACAATCTGGATGTAACCCACACAAAAGCCAGTGACTACAATATTTACAAGCGTTCCCCTCCTCAGCCATAACAACATTATTTCTGTTTTCATACATGGCAGGCACTTGCTTCCTAGTATAAGCATTAGCCCCGGTTTAGTGCAATAATTTTAGCTTACAGCAGCAGGATGCCTATGTTTGCTCAGGTGAACAATGGGCTCATAGCAGTGTCCAACAAATCCAGTTGATGATAAACAGGTGTGTGAATACGGCATAGCTCAAGCCCAGGCTGAGATTCACTGTGCAGCTCAAGCCCAGACAGGCTTTTAAATGCACTGGTCCCCAGTTGGCATCCATACCCTGCAAAAGCACTACATGCTGCTGAGTTTTCTATTCATTTTCTGGAGGTATAACTGATTACTGCAGAAATGCAAAATTTGGCTTCTGAAGGATGATGGATCTTTCCTTGCAAATGATCAGAGCACTCAGGAGATATATCAAACATAACCATCTAACCAACACTTCCAGTCTGCCTTCATTGCAATGACTGACACACATCTGAGAGGGCTCCTGCAGATGTGAATTTACATATTAAGAAGTAGACAAACTTAACTTTCTTGGTATTAGTGCAGGGAATCCTCATCATCTTAACATATAAGGTTGGGGTGGGTCAGTGCTACACTTTCCAGGCTCTAGACTGTTTTTGCTCTGTCAGGATTCTGGACTGGATTTAAAACATAGTCCCTGAAATTAATATAAGAGCCATCGAGGACTTTTTTAATTCATGGCACGTTAACTCAAATCACTGCTGCACTCAAAAACTACAGCACTGTACTCCCCATCACTGAGATGTCCTCACTCATTATGCTCCCTCAGACAAGAACAGGGAAAAGAGGTACATAGTAAAGCTGCCATGATAGTGTCCAGCAGTAAAGATACAGTTCTGGCACACGGATGAGCATTCTCCAACTAACTGTGGCACATTAACACATTTCTAGAGAGGCAAACAAGATCAAGACCATAACCAGCCTTGACAGTGAGCAAAGCCATGGGCACCCTCTGCAGACAGTAAACTGCTCTGTGCTGTTGGTTGAATCATTTCAATATGCCTTTTTTTTTCCTTAATAAATAGCTAATCTTATTCTTATTTTTACTAGGAACCAAGTATGTCAAAATCATAGTAAATTCTTACCAAAATTTCAGATTTTTAACCAATTCTCTGTTTAGGGCATACCACTAAAAAAGCACAGGAGAGTAGTAGCTGTCTGAGACCCATCTGTGTTACTGAGGGAAATGGCATACACAGTAGGAAGTTCTCCATATATAAAATAAGAAAATTAAAATTGCATCAAGTTGAAGATTAAAACCAAAACTGTCAACATCAAATGCTCAAGTTATTCAGATCCACAGAAGTCATAAGTCATATCTCATTTTAGAAATGATCATGTAGGAATTGATGCCTTCTTGTTTGTGAGCTCCAAAGAACATGTTTTGAGGCTCTGCTTTGAAACCATGTGGTTTAGAAACTTATTTATTTTTAAAAGAAACCTGCCTTTTTTCTGAATTATTCACTCTATCAACTGGGTAAAAAGGAAAACAAAATTAAAAAAAATAACCAAAATACCAACAACTAAACGTCCACAATTGCTTTTACTTAAATTGAATTATCTTACAGTTGGGTTGACTGAGCTTAAAAGCCATGGTGAACTCTCTATATGCCCTCAATAGTCAGGAGGCAGAAAGCACTGCCAAATAGCAATTTATTTCCAGTGCTTTAGACACCTCTCACATTGGGATGAGCTGCTCGCTGGAAGCATCCACCTTTCTCCAATGACCCCAGATGACAAGCTCAGACTAGATGCTTAACTGTAGGCAGCCAAACATAGCTGAGATAAATCCCCTCCATAAGTGGTTCTAGTTAACTGGGTGAACTAGCAAGATGGGAAAAGTTTCATGGCATTTCTAGAGGGAAAGTATTTGTAAAAACAGCCAAGGATTTTAATAGCAAAGGTTAACATGTTAGACTTACTACATCAGAATGTGCCTTGCTCCCCTCACCCCCATTCTAGCATGAGCTACACAGGCAGCTTCTGGTTGTATCTTTGAATTTCCCAGCATTTACTGGTCTGTCACCACTTTAATGTTCTTTAAACATAATTTGTGGCATTTTCCAATACTCATCTTCCCTGGTTCCCAAGAAATGTCTGACCTATTTATGGTCCATTGTTACAGAGAGCTGGGGAGAGTTAAGCAAGTTTCCTGGTTTGTTCTCCACAAACAGTTTGGTTTTCCTTTGTGCGCTGAAGTAAATAAGTTTAACTGTGTTTAAAACCACAAATATACAATAATGTCGCCCACACATTCCCAAAGGATGAACATTATGTCTGAAGTCCTATGGTTTAGGATGCTCAGGATGTATTTTACCCCTCTCTTTTCTAGAACTAAAACCTGGGAGACATACCAGAAGAATACACATGCCTTTTACTTTTGCTTTTTCTCCTTAGCATCCGGCACTGGCCACTGTCAGTGATACAGTGCTGAGCTAGAAGGACCTTTGTTCTGGGTCAGCCTTCAGTTCTCACGCACACAAAAAGGAACTGGCTAGCTCAGTTACATACCAGTAGTCCTCTATATTGCTGTCACATCAAGAAATTGTCTTTAACAGAAAATCTCCTCTTGCACATCGAAACCTGCCTTCAGAAGCCCACCTCTGGTCCTGAACTCTGATTCCCCAGTGCTGCCAGGATCTGTGCTGTGGAGCAGGACCAGCTCTCCCTGACTGTTTTGCAATTTGAATGACCCAATGGGTACTACATGGGTCTGGGTACTCCATGCCCACCTATGACAAATCTTTCCCCAGCTTTGATAACTCCAGGATTATGGGATGTTTCCCTGTCTACATCGTCAACCTGTAACCTGACCTTGGGAATATACTCCACCATGTTTTCTCCTCTCACATTGACATAACCTGTACGTAATTCAAGGCGGTCTGTCTCATATTTGCATGTAAATCATCTGGAAAAGGTGAGCTATTAGCATCAAGGAATATTAAAAGCAAAGACAACATTCCTGGAAGCCTCTGAGACCCAAACAGTTGGAGACTGATAGTCGTGGGGAAGCATCATGACATGTTCACCCTGTTGTTTTTATAGACAGCTGTCGTTGCCCACTGCCAACCCAAGATGTTCTGACCTCAGGTGGGAACTTTTGGTGCATTAACAGCAATCAAAACAATTGTAGCAATGACATGCCAAGAACTAAGAACTTATAAATAGGAGCTGACATACATTTCTGACTGCATTTTAAAAATGTAAATCTTGAGCAAGGCATTAACCTGTGATTTGGACATGAACCCACTGGCCAAAAGATCCAACTCCTTCTTCCATTTCAGCATTTGTCAAATTAAGACCTGGAGCTGGACATAGAACTAGTAACTGGACCCTTCCACCCAGGGATTTTCAAGCAAATTGGTCTGATACTTGGCAATTGCATTAGCTGTTTGATATAATCTTACATGCCAGTTGGGACATGCTGTGGATTGCATTAAAACCTGAGTTAGAGATCTTCAGAATGGAGGGAGGTGCATGTCCTTTAAAATCCAAAACACATTTGGTTTGAGTGCGTACAACAAGCCTCTTTCTGTGGTTTGCTAATATATTCTAGACATTCTTGTATGATACAGCATCATTTCACACTCCTCAGAGTGCCAGGTTACTTTCTTTTTTTAAAAGTGACATTTTGTAAGGAGATGTCATTAATCTGAGTCACTAGTTTATTTTTGCTTGCTTGAGCTCTGGTTTGTGGTTAGGGAAACGGTGACAGTCATAAATTTAACTTGGACTCTGTGTGAAGAGGACCATTAGGACAAGAATGAAGAAATGAAGAAACCCACCAACTGAAGGCAATGACAGTTTTCAGTGAGAACAGGACCCATAGAGTACCTACATTTTAAAACATGACCAATGGCTTCACATGCCTCAATTCTGGGGATCCGGATGCTGCTTAATAAGCCTTGGGTTTCAAAAAGAGGGTGCCACTCATTTTTTAGAAATGAGTCAGATCTCCAAAATAAGAACGCAAAAACAGAGACTTCCAAAATCAATCATAAACATAAAAAGCAAAATAAAAAACTGTGTTACAGGACTTGATTCAGCAGCATAAAATAAATAAAAGAAACCCAAAAACCAACAAACCCCCACCAACCAAAAAAATCGTCTTCTGGTTTTGTGCTGTACAAAGGTAAAAAAAATGATGTTTCAGGGCTTCATCTTTTCTTAGTATAAAAGAAAAAGAAGTTGTTTCCAGCTGACTCTGTACAGCTGGAGGAATGTTCTTGGCAGGAAAATCTTTGAAGAAATAGTTCATTTTAAGCAAATATTGTGGAATATTTATAAGAAACTAATTTTGTCTTCACAATCATCTATTTGCCCTGAAACTTGACTCTTGGAGTTTCAGCCCCCCAATAAGTGCGACAAACAACAGAGGATTTTTATCTGCAGCTCCAATTTGGAACATTAGCAACAACTCACAGACATAGAACACTGGGTAAAAACCTGCAAATAACAACTCTCTGTGTTGGCGGACTGGACAAACAGACAGGCAGAGCCTATCTGGCAAACAGACTATTTGCTGGGAGTGGCCTGTCCAGATTCAGCATGTGCACATGATATACCAATGCCATTTGTTGGTCAGTTATGAAAGTCCCTTGAAAAAAATGCATTAGATGGCCCATTTTCCTGTATTCTAAAAATATAGAGGGCTCTCAAAGTCATTTTTACAAAGTAATATGGGAGTTAAGGATTAACTGAACTCACTGGCTTAGGGTATCTGCATTTCTTCACAAAATTAATGTGACAAATTAAGTTTTTATTTAGTTCTTCCTGGCTGAGAAAGGTTGCAATTATGTTAGAGTGTTTGCAGCTAAAATATATGTTTGAATAATAAATATGTGTTTCAGAAACCATTTTAAACCTCCTTTTTTTAACACAGTCAACTCCATTTCAAGCATATAAATATTTCAATTACAAAACTTGAATACATGTAAAATAAATTAAAAATATATTATTTACATTTCAAATTATTTATAACACACACTGCTTGACAGCAACAAATTCACCCTAAAAATGAACATTTCTTTTTGGCTTTAGAGTTTGCTTTTGAACCACGGTAGGATTTATATTTTAAGTATCTATGCATCTCGGGTACTTACATGGATTTCACTACAACAAAGTCTGAGTAATATAAAAACTTTATGATAATTATCTTCACAGCACCTTTCCAAAGAAGGTGACTAATCTTATTACTATGTCAGAGAAAGGGAATTGAACTTTAAGCAGATTATGTGATTTGCCCAAGGTCCCATGCAAAGCCTGTGGCAAAATGATGCTTAATTTAAATATTAGACTTCATCCCCCAAACCACCTGCAATTATAACTGAAAGTGAAGCTAGAAAAGTCCATATGAAAACACTGCAAGATTCACTCTTTAGCTTTCCTGCATCTTAGTTAAAATCATGTTTTGTTTGGATCCATGAAACAACAGGATGAATGCGAAAACTCTTCTTGAATTCAATGACAAAATAACCTGGCCAGGTTCACTCAAAACTGGGCCTGACTGGCAACTCAGGATGAAGCTGCTTCAGGTTTGAAAGGGTACTGAAATTCAGATCAGCAGTTCAAGTCTACACTCTACTAAAGTAAAACAGAAATATTCTTCCTGGGGACTGAAAATGCACCCAACATTTTTAGAAGTGGGAAGGCAAATGAAAGAACTTATTTTGTACTTCATAGGTGGCTAGTATGTGTAATCTGAATTATTTATAGATCACTATTATTTAGGGATCACTCAGACAGCTCATGCATTTCTGCACGTTTGTCTGCTTCTTTTAGATAGATTTTTTTTTCGCCTATAGGATTTTCTATTGCTCTCATAGGCTATGAAACTGAGAAGCAATTCTGTAAGGGAAAAATAGTGAAACAGCTCTCACTCATAGTCAACTTGCAACTGTGAATGTTACAGTATTCACAACAAACAGACTGGCTTTGGCTTGGACCACCTCTAACATTATTCATTTTATGACAAAGCCTTGCAACCACCAGCAACATTTTGACCAGCACTCACTCTCCTGAGATTAGAAATTGCCAATTAATGGCTTCCACTGATAAATAGACTAAAAATTTATAATGAAAGATCCAAGTCTGCAGTACCAAAATCAGAGCATTTTCCTCCCAGCCTCTTCATTTTTCCCTGTTAAATGTCTGTAGCCATAACGGCTTTAATCCTAACACACAAAATGCTTACACTGGACCCAGGGGGCACTTTCATGATCACATAAGGGCTTCAGAATAGGGCTCATTTAATATATCTCCTTTTCTGGAATGCCCTTTCATCCACACTTGTCCTCAAGTGGAAGGATGAGAAAGGGAGAGGGAGAAAAAGAGGGAGGGGTGAAAGACAGAGAGAGAGAACAGTGAAGCCCATGAAGGACATTAGAGAATACTCTTCATACGTAAAAAATGCTGCCATATATGCAATGGAATCGGTATGGGGAATGTGCTGGATATGAATTAAGCTAGATTGTTGATTTAATAGGATAGGATATAACATAAAGCATCAGATGATCCTTACACAAGGTAAGCATTGTACAGCTACTTCAGAGATGCGATTTTGTCTGTTAGTGTGTTTGAGTATTGAAATAATGAAAATAACAATTTCTTAAAAAAACTCAAAAATACTTTTGGAAAGCCATAAATGCAAAATATGAACCTTTCCTTGGAGCTACCTTCCTGTGCCAGTGAAGCCAATGGGAACTCTGCTCCAACTTCTATGACCCTGCACACTGGAAGTGGCTGTTCAGATGCTGCTTTCTACAGGCTATTGGGGAATATCAGACTCCACATTTATTTATGTGTCCGGAGAAGAGAGGGTTTAAGAAACTGGGAGGAAGAGGTACCGCAAAACATGGATAAGAAACAAAAAAAGGCCAAAACTGCATAAGACATGCTTTTTATTGCTTGTTCTATTGACAAAAATGTACTGCAGATGCTTTATATTTTAATGG